>CM044962.1:31819295-31837814 GCA_024516035.1 Bactericera cockerelli | reverse complement strand
AGGGGGTTGCCCATTAAAAGGGCCCGATTGAAGGGGGAGATGGAAGGGGGAAACCTTTGGAACCCAAAAAAAGGCTTTAAAAAAATTCTTTAAAATTGAAAAAAAGTTAACCCTTACTTGATTAAAAACAAAAGGGGAAAAGTTTTAGTTTTTTTGGGGTATAAACATACAAGGTGTTTTCGGTTTAGGAATTGGTCAACGGGGAGAACCTTTAAAAACCCCAAATTTAAACATTTCCAAAAATTTTTCCTTGGAATCCGATATTCCAACTAATTTCCCCAATGCAGTAAAAAAAAGGAAAGGGGTAATGGAAAGAGGAAAATGAAAAAAAATTTAAAAAAGGAAGACAAAAAAAAAAAAAAGCGGTTTAAGTTTTTGGGTTCGGGGAATAGTTTTTTTTTCCCCTTCCCTTTTAAAGTTTTTGGAAGGTAATTGAGGGCCATTTTTTTCCCTCAGTTGGGGGGAAAAATTTTGGGAATTTTAAAAATTTTCCCAAAGGGGGTTGTTTTTGGGAAGGGGGTTCTTTAAAAAAAAAAAATTTCTATTTATTCCCCGGGGGTTTAAAAAATTTTCCCGGGGGGGGGCTAATTTGGGGAAAAACCCGAAATTTAAGCTTGGTAAAAATTTTAAACAATTTTTTTAAAAAGTAAATAAAAAAACATTTTGAAAAATTTTTTTTACCCTCCGGGGGCCTTAAATTTTTAAATGGGGTTTTCAAGGGGAAAAAAATTTCCCCCTTCCAAAACAATTGGGCCAGTCAAATTCTTTTTGGGGGTTTTGGTTAAAAAATTTTAAAAAGTTTTTAACCAACGGGGAATTTTTCCTTGGTCCCCCAAATCTTTCCCCCTTTCCTTTATTTTTCCCTTTTTCCCCTTTCCTTTGTACCCCCCTTTCTTTTCCCCTTTTTTTTTGGTCCTTTTTCCCATTTTTTCCTTTTTTTCTTTTTCTTTTTTTTCCTTTTCTTTTTTCCCCCATTTTTTTTTTCCTTTCTTTTTTCCCCAAACATTTTTTCTTTTTCGTTTTTTTCCCCTTTTTTTTTCTGAAACCTTTTTTCCCGGCTTTCCCCTTTTTTCCCCTTTTCAAAAATTTTTATTCTTTTTCCCCAAAAATTTTTTCCGGGGGGCCCCCCTTTAACATTCCCCGGGGTTTTTTTTTCCGGTTTCCCTTTTTTTTTAGGTTAAAAAGGGTTCTTTAAGGCTTTTAAAAAGAAGTTTTCAAAAAATTTTTTTTTTTTAAAAAAATTTTAACCTTTTTTTGAAAATTTGATTTGCTTAAAAGGTTTTTCCTTTTAAATCATTTTTTTTTTCGATTACATTTTTTTGTGCCAAAACCAAGCTTTTTTGGGGTTTAGATTTTAAACAAAAATTATTCGAAGGCCCATGAGAACAATTTAAAAATTAAAAAAAGGGAAAAAATTTTTAATTTTGGAAATTTTAAATTTGAATTTTTTTTCAGCGCCAAATAAGTTGCCCCTTAAAAAGGGTTAAAACTTTGGGATTGACTTTAAAAAGAAAACACATTTTTGGAAAGATTCGGTCAAGGGAAAAAAGGAGTTTAAAAAAAAATTTTTCCCCTTTTTTTTCTAAATCCTTTGGGGGGTCCCCCTTGCGGGCTAAAAAAATCCAAAACTCCCCCCAGATGTTTTTTTGGTTTTTAACCCCTTCATACCCGGGTTCCCAAACCCTTTGGGCCTTTAACACAAAAAGGGGGTTTGGGAAAAAAGGGGGAAAAAGGGGACCGGGGAAAACAATTTTCCTTCCTTGGAAAAGGAAGGGATGCTTGATTTAATTCGGAAAAAACGTTTTCAACAATTTTTTTGGGGAAATGAATCAAAGGAAAAGGGAAAATTTTTAACGGCCTAAAAGGAAACCCGGGCCCCACCCCCCCGGGGACAAGTTTTTTTTCTTTCCCAAAAGCTTTAGCCAAAGGGGAAGGTTTATTGTTTAAATTTTTAAAATACCGAGGCAAGGGGGTTTTTAAAAAATTTTTTTTCCTCCCTTTTTAAAAAAGGGGCCCTGATTTTTGGTTTGGGAACAGTTTAAAATGAAAAAAATAAAATTTTAACCATCCAAAAAGGAAAGGGTTGGGGTTTGCGGAAAAAATTCCTTTAATTGAATAAATTTTTCCCGGGGCCCCCCCTGAAATTTAAAAGGGGCCCCCTTTTTTTTGGGTATTCCCTCCTTTAAAATTTTCCTCTGTTTTTTTGGGTTTGCCCCCTTGGCAAATTGGGGGGGCAACCAAAATTTGATTTTTAAAATTTCGGCCCGGGAAAGGGCTTTCTTCCCAAAGGTTCGGGTAAAAATTAGGGTTTGGGCATCCTTTTAATGGTTTCTTTTTTCCCCTTTCCTTTGAAAATTTTTTTTCCCCAACGGCCCCCTTGGGGGTTTACAAAATTTCCCAAAAGGGAATCTCCAAAATTTGGTTTTAAAAATCCTTTTTGTTTTTTGGGGGTTTTATAAATTCGGGGGCCCCATTGTTTTGGAATTTGATAAAATGAGGTTTAAACCAGTTTTTATTTAAAAAAAAATTTTTAAATCCGGGGGAAAAAGGTTTTTTGGTTTAAAAAAAGGATTCCTTTTGCCGTTTGTTGTTGGGAAAAAGGGAAAATTAAAAAAAAAAAAAATTTTACCCCTTTTTTAAACAAAATTTTTTAGTTTTTTTAAAACCGGGAAATTTTTAATTTGGGTTTTTAAAATAAGCTTTTTGGGGCCTTAATCATTTTGCTTTCAATTTAATACGGTTTGGTGTATTAGGGTTTTTAAATTAAAGGGGCAATTTAAACAAAATAAACGGGTGCGGCCCCTTTTCTTCAGTGGGGCGGAAAAATCCCGGACAAATGCCCCACCCAATGGAATTTTTCCCTTCCTTGCGTTTGTGCTAACAAAAAGGTTTTTTTAAAGGGAATGTTTTTCATTTCCCCCGGGCTCTAGGAAAAAAAAAATTTTTTCCCCAAACAAAAAATTTCGGGAAATTTTAAAAGGGGTTTGTTGGAAAATTTTCCATTGCGGCTTCCCCAAGAAAAAAAACCCATGGCTGGGCAGCGGGGGGGGAATTTTGGGTATTAAACCCCCGGGGCCCCCATTCTGGGGTTCTGAATAAATTTTGGTCCTCGCACTTTTTTTTAAAAAAAAATTTTAAAAAGGGGGGGAAAAATTCGGGTCATTTTTTTGGGGGTAAAAATTTTTTTCCCAAGAACCGGCCCTTTTTTTTCCCCCAGATGTTTTGGAAAAAATTGTTTTTTTTTTTCTTTGGAAATGTTTTTTTTTCCCACTTTTAAAAGCTGGTACTTCTTTATAAAAGAGAGTTTTCCCCCAAAACCCCCCCCCTTTTGGTTTTGTTTGTTGGAAAAAAAGGCCCCAAATTTTTGTTTTTTTTTAGGGGGGTTGTAAATTTCCCTTTTTTGGGGACTTTTTGGGGTTTGAAAAAATTTTCCCCTTTGTCCTTTTTAAAAGGGGGGGGCCCCAAATGAAAAAAACCGGGGGGGGAGAGTACTTTAAAAAAAGAAAAAAAAACAATTTTTTGCCATCAGCTTAAACAAAATTTGAAACCCCTTTTTTTTTTTAAAAAATTTGTTTCTTTTTTTTTTCCCTTTAAATCAAAAAAAAGGGGCGGCCCCCCCAAAAATTTCAATTTTTTTCGGCTCCCCCTTTTTTGAAATTTTAAAAAAGACGTTTTAAAATGTTATTTTTGTTTATTTTTTGGGGAGGCCCCGGGGGTTATCTTTGAAAAACCTTTCTAAAAAATTTTTTAAAAATCACTAAAAAGAAGTTGTCTAAAAATTTTTTCAAGTCTTTCCCGCTCAACCTTTTGAGAATTTCCCCAACATTTAAAAAATTGAAAATTTTTGGGAAAAATTTTTTAAAAAACCCCTTTTTCCCCTTTTTAAAAAAAAACCCTTTTTTGTACCCCCCCTACTTAAAAAGGAAAAAATTCCGGGAAAAATTTTAAAGGTAAATTTGGGGCCCCAATTTTTTTGGCCCCTTTTGGGGGTTTTTTTAAAAGGGAAAAAAATTTTTAATTTGGGGTTGGGCCCCAAAAAAAAAAAACCCCCTTTTTCCCTTTTTAAAAAAATTTATTTTTTGTACGTTTCCCTACTAAAAAGGGGAAAAAGCTTCCTGCAAAATTTAAATTTTAAATGGCCCACCCGTTTGGGGCTCTTTTTTTGTTATAAAAAAGGGGGAATTTTTTGGGGCCAATAAGTTGACCCCCCCTTTTTCCCCTTCAAAAAAACCGTTCTTAGTACCCCCAAAAACTTTTTTTAAGGGGGAAAATTTTTTCCTGAAAAATTTAAAAAAAAAACCCCCCCAAAGTTTTTTTAGGCTCTGCGTTTTCCCCCAAAAAATTTTATTAAGTTTTGGTTTTTAAGTTAAAAAACCCTTTTTTTTTCCCTTCCCCAAAAAAACCCTTTTTTTAAAGTACCCCCCTTTTTTTTAAAAAGGGGAAAAAGCTTCCGGGGAAATTTAAAAAGGGAAAAATGGGCCCCCCTTTGGGGGGTCTGCGTTGATTAAAAATAAAATTTAAAGGGGATTTTTTTTTACAGGGTGGAAAAAAGTCCCCACCCCCCCCCCGTACCCCCAAAGAAGGGTAAATTTTTAAAAAAAAAACCCCAAAAACCCCTTTTTCCCCTTAAAATTTTTGGGGGGGAAAATTTTTTTCACCCAAAAAAAAAATTTCCCTCCAGGGCCCAAAAAGGTGGGAGGACAAATTTTAAAAATTCTTAAATAGACGGTTTGTCTTGTGGTATTTTTTTAAAAGGCTCGGGGGAAAAAAGTTCTTTAAACAAAAAAATTTTTTTTTGAGTAGACCCCCCCGTTTTCGATAAAAGGGTTCGAACGCCCGGGGGAAATACCCTTTTAAAATTTTGACCAATAATCGTTTTTTTAAAAATTGGGGGAAAAAATGAAATTTTTTTTTTTAAAAAACCCCTTAGGGAAAACCCCGAAAAAAAAAGGGAATAACGGGGAAAAACCCCTTTTTTTTTAAAAATTTTTTTGGGGGTATTTTGGGTCACCCCCCCCGGAAAACAAACCCCGCCCAAAAAATTTTAACAAAAAAAAATTAAAAGTTTTAACTTGTTCGAAAGTTCTTGAAAAGGGGAGTTATTTCAAAAAATTTTCCTTTTTCGGAATTTACGGTCAAGGTTTTTGGGGGGCAAAATTATGGTTTTTTTGGGGGGGGACGTCCGCCCCAAAAACCCAAGGGGAACGGAAAGTTTTAGCTCACTAAAATTTTTTTGGGGTTTAAAATTTTTTTATGGGCCTTTTTTAAAAACCAATTTTATGCCCCAAGATTTATTTTTTTTTTTAATTTTTTAAAGTTGGTCCATGCCCAGCCTGGGGGGCCCTGTGGGGAAATTTTTTTTTTTTTTGGCCCTAAAAAATTCCCCCCCCTTAAAAATTTTAAAGGGAAAAAGGGGGTTTTCCCCCGTTTTCTTGTTTTCACCCCTTTCTCGGTTACGGGGGGGGGGGGTGGATTTATGTCCCCCTTTTTTAAAAAGGGGATTTTTTAAAAAAATTTTGATGATTATTTTTTTTTCATGTTTTTTAGTTTTTAAAAATTTTTTTTTAAAAAGTTTTGTAAAATACAAATTGAAAAAATTATAATAAATTTTTTTTTCCCTATTTTTTTAAACGGGGGGGGGGATAGTGCCCTTTGGGGCTTAGAGAGGGGATTTGGGGGCCCCGGTCGATGCGGGTTTTTTTACACAAAAAATTCTGTTTCCCCGTAAAACTTGTGGGGGGGGAAATTTTTTTTTTTAAAACCATCCCCCAAAACTGGGTGTGTTAATGGGGGTAGCTGGTAACGATTGCCAGCAAATGGAGGGTAAGGGCCCCCGTCCAGTTTAATCAAATAGAATCGTTTCGCGTTGGGAAAAGGGCATCCCAGCCGTAAAAAATGTGCCAAAAACCAACCCCCCTCAACCATGGGGGTTGGACCACCTCAACCCTGCAAAGGGCGGGAAAAGACAGAGAAAAAGAATAGGAAGAAAAAAAAAGTTACGAGTCGAAGTTTCCCATTTCCTGGAAACCCACCAAACTAACTGCATTAACTCAACAACAGTTGAGAATAATAATAATATCGCCTTATTTATACTGCCCCGATTAGGAACTATTAAAGTCCCATTATTCCAGCAGTAAGCCCAAGAATATTATTATAAAAATCCTTTAATGGGAGAATAACTTGTCATGTCCCGGCTGGGTTTCGAACCCGCGACCTTAGAATCTCTGGAAAAAAAAGTGCCGCCATTACCATGAGCTACCGGGACAGAATACGTAGATGATTGCTAAAATCTTTTACTGCTTCAAAAACATTGACATAACATAATCTATCCTGGATTGGGTCCAGAATAGCAAGCATCACACAAAATCTGATTTGAGAGACGAGTCAGAACATTTCTGGACGTTGCTAAACTTTAATTTGGAAGTTATAAATTCTCAGAAAGTTGGTATATGTACCTATACAAATACATGGACACATAAGAGCTAAAAGGCGCTTGAGATACTGAAATCATGCATTACATAGTAAGCATTTCCTGAGAATTGATCCTTCTAGAATCCCAGACCCTTGGTCAATATTATTTATATTATCCTTGAATTTATATTAAGAACTGAAAAACTTTGAGGAAGGGAAAGAGGAAGAGAAAGAGATAAAAGGAAAAAAGAGGGAGAGTACCTAATATAGGGAGGGAGAAAAAGAGGTTAGGAGAGAGAAAGAAATTGACTGAATAGCCGGCAGGTATTAGTCTTGCTTGTTGGAAAAATGAAAAAATCTTTTCATAAATTTCAAAAGTTTCGTCTAGATCAGTGATTCTTCAACGTGGGCGATATCGCCCCCCGGGGGGCGCTGGGGGGGCAAAGAGTACATTTTGGGCAGTCGGGGGGCGATGAAATTATTTTGGGCAATAAGGGGGCGATGGAACTGGCTATACAAGCTCATCATCCTATAATCCAAAAATAACAATTCCTCTGGCTTTTTAGTATTTTTCTTTACCCAAAATTTTTAGTATTTTTTGGTACCCAAAAGTAGGTAATAAATATGTTGTTCTTGGAAGACCATTTATTCTTGACATCAATTACTTTCTACTTACCTAAGTGGTTTTGATTACTATGGATACTAATTTTAACCTACTTACTGATTGGGGGATTTGGGGGGGGGGGGGGGGGGGGGCGATGAAGGGATAATTTTCGCAGAGGGGGCAATATGCTACAAAAGGTTGAGAACCCACTGGTCTAGATTAACATCAGAGAGAGAGAGAGAGGAGAGATAGAGAGAGAGAGAGAGAGAGAGGAGAGAGAGAGAGAAAAAAAAGGAAAGCTCATATTTCAAAGGTTAACGTGGTTAGACTATCCTGCAGATACTGAACATTTTTAAACAAAGGTCAAGACCACAGGTAGGTATCTCATTTTCTTTTCTCCTAGTTCTCTCTATCCAAAAAAACACTTCGTGTGCAAAAGACGCCAAGAAAATCCCTTCAAATATAATTACCTTAAAAACAATAAATTGTCTAAAATAGAACTGATATCAAATGAATGCCAAGTTCTTCTAAACTAGAAATCATTTGCCCAGAAAGGGATTCTCAAGCACAGATATCAAACTGAGGTTGGGACATGACATTTCTCATTGTTCTGCTATTTACCAATGGTAAAAGTGAAATTAAAAAATCTTGGCAATTTCAAAGGATTTTTTGACATTTTCTTATGTCTTTGCTCTGGCACATAACCAAAATTATGTGACGAAATTATGTAACGATATTATGTAACGAAATATTGAATTGTAAAAGGGAGAGAAGAGGGAAAGTGTGTGTCATGCGCACAATGGCGAAGTATTGAATTGTAGAGGGAGAGAAGAGAGAAGGTATGTGTCATGCGCACAATACGAAATTTGGTCAGTTGGGTTTTGGACCTTGAATAGTAAAGATGAAAATGTCCCAATGGTTGCAGACTCGTATGCAAAGCGTTTTTTTTTTGTTTATATTTTTTTTAATTTTTGAAATATACTACCTATTCGGCGGTGGTTCTTTTTTTTAATTTTGGTTTTAAACGTCGTTTCACTCTCAACTGCATGATCCTATCAGGACAGAGATTTTTACCTGCATTCACTAGAAACTTTCATACCAGCTACTCAAATTAACCTCAACCAGCCTGAGTGGGGAATAACCAGCATCGCGAGGGTTCGAATTAGAATAGTTATCCATTCAAGTCTTAGCCTCACTGGACGTCGCTTCACATGAGTGGCAGAACAAAAAAGGTGTATTTAACGTGCTATCGACGCTACCTATACCTTCGGTGTTGTTTGAAATTTCAGATCTAGTTTTAAGGGTTGGGTGGAAGAGATCGCCTAAGGCAATAACCCCGCCTTTAGTTAGGACATATACAGGGTGAGCATAAAGTCTCACCCCACCCCCCGTATCTCGAAAATGGCTGAAAATACAAGAAAAACGCAAAAAAAACGTATCCCTTCGATTTTAGGGGGATTAATTTTCAGCCCAAAAAAAAATTGCCCAACTTTAAAAATCTTAAATAGAATGGTATGTCTTGTGGTATATTGTTCTAAAGGTCTCATAGATTTAAGTTCATTACAATAAATTTCAGTGAGCTACAACTTACCGTTCTTGAAATACAGGGTCGAACGTCCTGCGTAATATCCATATATTTTGGCCAATAACTCGTCAACCGTAAATTCCAGAAAAATGAAAATTTGTTTGATAATAACTTCTTATGACAAGCCTGTCGAAAAAGTTATAACTCGACATACTCTGTTGATGTTAGTTTCTGGTCGGTTTCGTCAGACAGCCGGACGAACAGTCCGAAAATTTTTAACGAAAAAAACAAATCAAGTTTTAACTTGTTCGAAAGTTCTTGCCATTAAGGAGTTATTATCAACAAATTTCATTTTTCTGGAATTTACGGTCAACGAGTTAATAGGTCAAAATATATGGATATTAACGCAGGACGTCCGACCCTGTATCTCAAGAACGGTAAGTTGTAGCTCACTAAAATTTGTTGTAATGAATTTTTCTCTATGAGTTCTTCAAAAACAATATACCACAAGACTACCATTCTATTTAAGATTTTAAAGTTGGTCCATGCCCAGCCTGATGGGGCCGTGTAGGCAATTTTTTTTGGCTGAAAATTAATCCTCCTAAAATCGAAGGGATAACATGTTGTTGCGTTTTCTTGTATTTTCAGCCATTCTCGAGATACGGGGGGTGGGGTGAGACTTATGATCACCCTGTATATTATGTACCTATATATTTTTCTTGTATATCTCCTCTCATTAAATTTTTATTGAACTATAACACAAACATTTTATTCAGTGAATTTGTGAAGGGGAATGAGCCCGCAATGCTGGCTGCATTCCATTGTTTTTTTTTCTCTTTTTTACTTCTATTACGATATTGTATATTGTATTTGTATATTTTATTTGTAATTATCTGTCTTGTCTGTAATATGTCCATTAATAAGGTTTAAATAAATAAAGTACAATTGTCCACTATGTTAACTAATAACCCCGCACTTTAGTTAGGACATATGATGTTTTCAAATATTTTCTATTTCTTTTTCATTTTTATTGTATATATTGTTTTCTTCATTTTTTCACTGTTAAATTATTATATATATGAACATAATGTCATTTTGTATCTAATAAAGAATTGAATAATAATAATAATAATAATAATAATCCATCATGAGTTCCGTTCTGACCGCCGTGACTCGTCCTGTGTTTCTCTTCTGTCCGCAGCTTCAACAAGCTCCTCCTCCAGAAGGAGGAGCTTGAGCAGAAACATCTCCACCTCCTCCAGATAGTGGAGAGTGAGAAGACAGCCAAGTGGAGGTACACGCAGCAGTGCGAGGAGCTGGCCACTGAGATCAAGAAGCTTAGGACAGAGGTGAGGTTTTTAATAATAATAATAATAAAATGATAGATATAGCTGTTCCTTTGACTCACAACATCACAAAAACAGAAATAGAAAAAATCAGCAAATACGAAGACCTTAAAGAGGATATGAAGAAGACTTGGAAATGAAGTCAATCAGAATTAATACCAATTGTAATGTCAAGTGAAGGTTGTGACTTCGTATAATTTCTCGAAGAACATTGAAACGGTTGGCATCCGGAAATCAGTGAAATGGAAGATCCAGAAAAGTGTCATCTTACAATCCTGCTATCTAGTCCGAAAGTTTTTGAGTTCCTAATTTTTTTTAATTCTAAATTTTAATACTGATCGTCAAAGTTTATGTGAGAAAGTATGAATTTTACTCCTCACATAAACTAAAAAAAAAACTGTTAATATAAGTACATGTCATGGTTCATAATACTCTTTAGTGGAAGGTAACCACCAGGCGAGGTTAATGCTCAAAGCATTTTCTACCACTAACCCTCAGAGTCTTATTATTATGTGGTCACAAACTCAAATTAATGAGGACAAATTTGTGCACTGGGTGGGATTCGAACCAACGGATCCTACGCTACCTGAATTACCAGACTAGCCTTATCGATCAAGCTACTGAGGTCGGTCGATTGCGGAACTAAAAGGCAAAAATAAGATATAGGGATATTAAAAGTAGTACAATGCCGACCCAAGTAGGTTTGGGAAAAGGCAAAGTGAAAAAAAGAAGAAGAAGTTGTGAACCAATGTTTCAGTCAGTGGGTTAATCTCATTTGAGTACCAAGGAAGAGCGAACATTGAAATACTGCGAAATAATTGCATCCTTACGAGACAAAATATTGAAATACTGCGAAATCCTTTGCATCGAAATAATATTGAAATACTGCAAAATGTTGTCCTCAGTGGAATCCTTTTTACTTTCCTAGTAATAATTATTATAAGTATCTTTATATATTTTCATATAAGTACCTTTCAATTCCTATTACATCTCCATGAAGTACTGTTATACTTTAATCCTATTATAATAAGGAAAGTATATTTTTCCTTGTAGTGGAATGAAAGAGGGGATCCAGGAGTGCCGATCATTTGGAATCATTACAACTAACAAACCATCCAAGTGGAACCATATTTATCATCGATTTTCCTTTTCTAATAATTGGACAAACTGTTCCTAATTGGTAAACACTAAAGATTGAGCAGTTCGAGAGAAAAAAGTTTTCTTTTTCTTTTGGATATAAAAAAATTCCAGGTTCGATATTTCCAAATATTTCCCTTTTATTCGAAATATTTCCAAAATAGCACAAAATAAGCACAAAATTCTCATAAAAAAAAAAAAAATATTACTTTTCGAAGGTGGTGGTTGACCGTTTCCCCAGCACCACCAAATTGAAATGGGCGTAGCGCCTTAGGTGTTTGTGCACAAACTTCGGGGTTTGCTGCACAAAATAGCACAAAATTAGCACAAAATACCCATGTAAAAAAACAATATAACATTTTAAAGGAGGTGGTGCTGGCGAAATGGACCCGAAAGAAAAATGCGTTTCGGTACTCTAAAGATTAACAAAGGACTTGACCTATAAAAGAACTAGAAGCAAGAATTTTCTAAATGCATTTTGGTTAACCAAACTGAAAGAAGATTTTTCCTCTTCCATTCTTCCAGTTCGTTCATTTTATTCCAGTTGAATCCACTTTGGTTGAAAAGAAAAATACAGCAAATGCAAATAATTCCGAATTCAAGCTTCGCGTTTTATGAAACACGAGGTTTTAAACTGATAAACCGATAAAAAAATTCTTGGTACATAATAAAAAACAAACCATTTTTTTTCCTTTTTTTGTATGATGTAATTGCTTGAGAAAATTAAATATTTATCTACAGTAAATATAGTACCTAGTCACCTAGCAATCCTAGCATGCCGGTTCTCGGGTTGAACTCCGTTGATCCGAGTTCAAATCAAGGCGGTGTGAAAATCTTTAGGCTTTCGACTTTGAATGTCAGGGTCTACCCTAGCCTCGTGAGGACAATGAATTGGCTAGTTGTAGAATAGGCCAAAGTTGTAAAGTAATTGTAGATTAGGCAACGACCAGTATTACGAGATTGGTATTAAAATATGATAGTAGATGGAGATATGATGCATTAGCAATAGTTCTCGTAATGTCCATGCTACCCACTAAAAGTTGTGACTTAATAACACAAATGACTAGCTCTTTCCTATCTTTTATCTTTAAAATCAAATAATTCTCTTAGTTTTTTTCACAGTTTCATCATCAACTGTATGGAAGTAGGACTCATCTTATATATTAGGCAAATTTTATTTCGTTCGAATCATAAATTATAGAAGATTTTTTTAGTATCACAACAAATTACCTACAAAAAGTAGGCTCATGAAAATCGGTGGAACTAAAATGAAACACGTCGGCCGAGGTGTGAACAACGCCTATACAAAGAAAAAGACATTAGCATTGACAATGATATCTTGCTTCTTTAGGATTTATAATGAAAATATAATTGCCATAAATAGAATACATAATATTACTATAGCAATACTACAACAGAAAAATACGCAAATTCCAAATTATATCATACGACCTCCATCCATGCAACCGATGTATTCAAAAGCGATTATTTTCGACCCTCATATCTCTGAACACATTGAAAACTCATAACTCTGAAACACATTGAATCCCATATCTCTCAAAAACATTGAACAATTAATACCATCATCATCGCATCAAGGGTAGTATTTAATTTCGCAAAATTCAGAACAAGCGTGTAGAGAATGGGACGTAGGTAATCAAGCAAGAGGGTTATTTCGTAAGAAAACAGCGTGAAATACAAATGGTTTCTAGGTATTCAATGACAGGGTGTGGTATAATGAGTTTTGAGCAAGTTTTTAGAATAAATATCATACCGATCTCAGTACTTGATAAATAAGGCGGCAGACTTGTAACCTGGAGGTCGGTGGTTCAAGTCCTGAATTCAGCGTAAATTTTTGAGTAAAATTCGTGGTTTCGTTTGAGTAGTTGTGATGTCACGAATGTGATTAACAAAATATGATAACTAAGATAAATATCATAAAATATTCATTATTTTTTTACTTTTATTATAATTATAATTAAATACTTTATTAGATTAAAGACATATATTATTACGCATGTACAATATTGTACATTTACAAATAATTATTATATAGAAAAAAATGGAAACAATATCAACAATTAAATTTTTAAAAAAAATAGATGATTACTAATTTTTATGAAAATATGCCCAAAACAAAAGGGCGGGGGCTATTACCTATGGAATTCTTCCACCCAACCTTTATTTTCTTTTACGAGATATGCCAAGCTTCGAAAGACTACAGAAAATTCAAGGAAAAAGTTCTTCATTTGACAAATGACCTCTGAAAGCCCTCAGGGGTTCAATGTCAGATTGTAAACCTTTAATTATTTTTAAATAATTCTTGTAAACCCCTGTAGTATACTAGGTATTTGTTCTAATTAAATTCTAATATTAGAACCAATTAACAGGGGGGAGTATTTGTTTCCCAATGTTTGTTTTCAATCAAAGGGGCAGCGGTTCCCAACTTTTTCAGTTGGGGCCCAATAATTTTTTTTAACAATTTTGCGGCCCCCCCCGATTATATATAATTTAGGGTAAAAAGTCATATATTTTTTCAGTAAATATAAATTGTAATATTATGTAATACACCCCAAATCGCATTGCACTCAAGGGGCATGGGAACTATGTCGTGCTCCCGATGAAAAAAGATGGACCTTGTATTTCTATTAAAAAAATTAAATCCAAGAGATTATTATAATACAAATATGTATAAAGGCTTTGGACAGAATTAGTCCGTCTGGGAAATTTATTATTAAAAATTAAAAAACTCCATGCAAAAAGAAAAAAAGAAATTTTTATGAAGAGCCTTTATTTTAATTATTAATGATTTATTAACAATATTGTAACAATTAATTTTTTAAATGATGAGATGAGGGAAGGATAAAATTGACCCCCAACTAACTTATGTGTGTATCATGACATGGAACCAAGTGAACTAAGTGAACTAAGTGAGCAAGTGAGCCTTTGTCACTGACGGCTCATCCAGTGGAGAGCCAGCTTTGGCCATGTCTTTTAAAAGGGAACTGTTTTTCCCATCTCTATGCGGAGTACCTGTTTTATAGTTTGGCACGGGGCGGGCGGGGGATATTAGTGAGAGGGAGAGAGAAGAGAGAGAGAGGAGGAGAGAGAGAGAGAAGGAGGGGGGAGCAATGACCTAGCTATGGGCCCAAGCGACCATAAATCAAATTGGCCCTTCTTGTTTTTTTCCGCCCAAGTTTAAATTTAATGATTTAAAATTACTTAATTACACAGTAAAGAGAATCCCTTAATTTTTTTTTTACACGACGCCGATTTATTCTACCGTACTTTTCTGCACTATTTTAAAATTATTTCTTATTTTTTGGGCCCCGCATCCGGGGGCCGTAGGGGCTGCCCGCGGCCCCCCCGGTTGAGAACCACTGCAATAGGTTTATTGTGGCTTTGGCAAGGATATTGAGGTGGTGGTATGCTTTGTTTGGGAGGGGATTACCATGTTTTGGCGGGGTTTTATGCTAAAGTTAGTAAAATAAAGCTTTCATAGCTTCCGCGTTGTTTTTTCGGAGTATTCACCAGTTGGATTAATATTTTTTTTTTTTTTCAAAAAAAAACTTCCCATTTGAATTTTTTGGAAAATTTTCGGAAGTCATAGATCTAAAGTTGAAAAGGGGAAGTTGTAGATTTTAGATTTTTTGGGTCCGTGAGATGGAAGTTGAAAAACGCCAGGTCTCGTACAGTCAATGAAGTGAAAAAAAGTCCGCGATGTTAGGACTTCAGCGGGTGACCTTTCAATTTCGAATGATAATGCCCCAGACCCTTCAGGCTGGGGGAAAACGAAAACAGTTATAAGTGTGGGAAAAGGTGAAAAACTTTAGAGAAGATAATTTTACCACATTTTTATTTAAGATTTGACCTCCATTTTGTCGGACGAACTATTTACAGAAACCCCCCAAAGAACGTTTTCAAAAAGGAATGTAAACACCTGAGAGCCAAAATTGACTTTTTCTCTATCAGTGTTCCATCCAAACAATTCATTTTAACCTAAACATCGCCTTTTTTCTTTTTCCCTTTTTCTCTCCCTCTTTCTCTTTCTTTCTTTATCTTTATATTTTCTTTCTTTTCTCTCCCCTTTTTCACTAACTCTTTCTCTCTTCTTACTGATTGTCTTTTTCGCTTTTTGTTCCTATCGCTTTTACTCTCCTTTTTCGTTTTTTTTTTTTTTTTTTTTTTTTTTTTTAATTTAAACTGTTATTATTTTTTTACATTGTTATATTTAATTTTTCTTATTGTGTTATGTTTTTTGTTTAAAATTTTTGATAGTTAGAAATCAATTTGTATTTAGATGCATAGATTCCGCCCGTTTATTGATTGAATTGATTAAATTGAATACTTTTATTTATTTGTACAAGAATAATATTACAAAAAATACATCTCCATAAAGTAAGTCTAACTAATCTTGAGGAGATAAATAAATAAACATAAAATATGGCGAAATTCCAATACAGCGAGATGATGATTCGTTTTTTTTTTATTTGTAAAAAATATATCAAAGTTCGCAAAGGGGTGCATTCCCCTCTGAATGGCCAGGGTCAAAGGTTTGGTTGAAGTAGCATGCTGCTCTTTCATCTCTAGTCTGTTAATAGTTTGCCAAACCATATTTCAAATAAATCCATTTTCTCCTCTGTAAAAAAATTTTGCCCCAAGGTTTCCCCAATTTTCCCAACTTCAAAAGGTTGGAAAAATTTGAAAAAATTTCTTTCTGATAAATATATTAATATACGGGGTTTTTTTTAGTTGTTTTTGTAAGATTGTTTTTGGGGGGTGTTTTTGGACATGGTGGCATATCCTCCCAGTAGGATTTGGTTGATCCGCAAAGTTACGGGCCTTGGGAAACTTGGGGTTTTTTTAAAATTTTGTTCCCCCAATTTTGGGAAAAAAAAAAAAACCCCTTTTGGAAAAAATTTAATGTTAGTTTGTAGTAAAGCCGCGATAAAAATTTAAAAAACGTTTGATTTTAAATAGAATTTTTAAAAAAATTTAAATGCGGGGCCAGCTTTTAAAAAACAAATAAATAAAATAAATAATAATATTTAATTTTAATGGTAAATTTCATTCCTAAATACTTGGGAACTCCTGTATTTTTTTAACTTTTTTCATTTTTTTTTTAATTTTAAAAAAATTTTTAAAAAAAAGGAACTGTTTTTTTTTATAATGCGTTTAGAAAAATTACCTACATCTGTTAAGTATTTTGTAAAAAAAGGGGAAATTAATTTTAAATTTTTTTTTTTTTTTTTAAATTAATAAATTTTTTTTATTTTTAAAGGCGGGCGGGAAAAATTTTTTTGGGAAAAACCGGGTTTTTCCCTTGGGTGGGGGAAAATTTCCCCCTAAAAAAATACCTTTTGTAAAAATAGCTACTGATTTTAAACCCAAAAAAATTTTTTTTAACTAAAAAACGGTGTTATTTTTCATTTTCTTGTTTTTTTCTTTTAAGATATTTTTTCTATAGCTATTTTTTTTAAAAAAACCCCCTGTTTTTGTTTTAAAAAGAGTTTTTTATAATGATCCCGTTTATGCCCCATTTTTTTTGGATTATACCTTTCCCCTTTTTTTTTGGATTATAATTTTGTTTTAGGATTATACCTAACCTGTTCTTAGGATTTTCCCCAAATACCTGTCAAAAGGATTATCCCCAAAAAACCTTTTTTGGATTTCCCAATTCCCGGCTTTAGGTTATCCCGTTTTAAACGTCTTTGGATTTCCCGATTCCCTGTTTTGGGAAATTTTCCCGATAAAAAGTTTTAGGTTTACACCCCTATATTGTTTTTGGATTTAAACCCATTTTCCGTCTTTAGGATTATAGATATAGGGTTTTTTGGATTCCCCAACAATATTTTTTTTTGGATTATCCGATATACCTTTTTGAGGGGTTTTTGATAGCCGGGGGCCCCCTGGTTTTTAGGGGGGGAAAAGGGCCCCCCTTTTAAAGAAAAAAAAGGGTTTTAAATTTTGGAAACAAAAAATTGAGTTTGAGGGGGCCGGGCCCTTCGGGGGGGCCAGTTTATCAGCGAAAAACTTTTTTTAAGTTGGCCCCTTCCGGCCCCGGGTTATTTGAGGTGGGGTTTTTTTTGAGGGGGGGCCCACCCTTTACCTTAATTAAACAACCCCTTTTGACTATACATTAAACAAAAAAAGAGATTTGTTGGATTGGGGAGTAAAGGGACTTTTCTTTAGTTTTTTTTATTTTTTTTCGATTTACCTTTGCTTTAGTACATTATACACACAAATCAATTGACTTTGTTTGAAAAGGGGAGAATAAAGGGTTTTCAGTGCTTTTCAAAAGCGGAAATTATTTTTGAAAAAAACCCCCTTAAAAGTTTTAAAATTTTTTTTAAAAGTTTTTTATGCTGTAATTTATGCAGGGTTTTCAAAGGCCCAATTATGGAGCGTTTTTATTATAATTTTTTTTTAGTATAATTATGGGAAACATTTTAGTCATCTAACGGGTTGGGCGAAACAATTTTTAGTCACCCTCTAAAATTTAGGAAAAAGTGACACGTATAAAAAACATTATATCTTTCCCATTATAAATTTGGGAAAAAAAAACCCCTTAAAATTGTATTAAGCTTTAAAAAAGCCCCTTTTTAGTAGGTAGGGAACCAAAAATATAAATAAATAAATTTTATACTCGTAAAACGACAACTTAATAAAAACTCTGTTAAAATTCACATTGCATAATCAAAAATGAACCCACATATTTTTTTGTTGTTTTTTTTTAAAAGACTTAAAAAATTTTTTACGATCGAATTTTTTCCCCAAATTAAATGGGTATTAAATATTAAAACCATAAAAAAAATTTAAAAATCAAATAACATTTACTTTCTATCTGATAAAACTAAAAACCCCTTTGGGGGAAAAGGGCCCACCGCCCTTGTTAAAGGCCCCCTTAAAACCCAAAACTACCTTTTTTCTGCAATAATTTTTTTAGTTTGTTGTGGGGAAATTCTCAAAATATTCAAAAAAATTCAACATGGTTGGGTCCATAACTCCAAAAACCCCACCTGATACTAAAATTTCCGTCTTGCGACCCCAAACCACCGATTTACAACCGCTCAATTGATCCCCCACTGAGGGCGGAAAGAAAAAATTAAATCTCTCTCTCTCCTCTCTATATTTTTCCGTCTCACTGAAAGATATCCTCTTTCTCCTTAACGTAGAACATTTTTTTAACTCAACGGACTTAAAATAAGGACAAATCGGCTGATGATTTTGTCTCTCCCTCTCTCTTTTTCTATCCACTAGATCCTGATTCATATCCCATCATTACTCTTTATCTCCCATCCCTTTCATATTTTCCCCTCCCCTAGTGCTTTTTTTACACCGGATTGGATTTCAGCCTTTTCACATTTCTTTTTTTTTTTTATTTTTTTTCTTCCTTTTCTTTCAAAATTTTGCTTTCTCTCCCCTCTTCTCTCTCTTTTCTCTCTTTTCTTCTTATCTCTCCCCTCTCTCTCTCTTTTCCCTCTCCCCCACCCCCT
>CM044962.1:31777936-31819195 GCA_024516035.1 Bactericera cockerelli | reverse complement strand
GTATGTTATATTTTAATTTCTGTTTAATTTTTATTGTATACAAGCGGGCTGTCGCCCGCTTTGCGGGCCGAGGCATGGCCGTGAAAGCAAAAAATCCTTTTTCGCCAATGGCAGGTGTTGTAGTGAGAATTTCGAAAAATCCCGTCTTATTGCACATCTAGACTATAAGACAAAGCTACCTACCAAATTTCAGCTTCGTAGGACTTACGGTTTGGGCTGTAGGGCGATGATCAGTCACTGGTCAGTCAGTCAGTGTCTTTGACATTTATATATTAAGATTATATTGTTTATATATTTTTCATTGTTAAAATAATTATTATTTGTATGTACATAATGTCCATTTATATCTAATATAAGGTGTTTAATAATAATAATAATAACATTAATGCATCATTCTTCTACTCGTCCTATTCCTGCACCATCTTCACATTCAATCCATTTATTTCATAGTTGTTTAATAGTTTATTTATATAATGGAAATACAGATATTATGTGTTTACAATTGAGGAGCTGGGTGGACTATTAGGTATAGTTAATGATAAAAATGCACTGGTAGTCAAGTGGTTAACGCGCTAGTCTGGTAATCCAGGTAATGTAGGGATCCGTTGGTTCCAATCCCACCCCGTGCATGAATTTTTCCTCATTAATTTGAGTTTGGGACCACATAATAATAAGACTCTGAGGGTTAGGTGGTAGAAAATCCTTTGAGTATTAACCGCACCTGGTTTTTACCTTCCACTAAAGAGTGTTATTATTATCAAAGTAAGTTATTATATAGTTTATTTATTTAATGGAAATACACACATTATAATAACATACATATATAATAATATCGCCTTATTTGTTCTGCCTGATTTGGATTGTTAAGTGCCATTATTCCAGCAGTATAAGCCCAAGACGTATTTCAGCTATATTGGAAGTTATTTACTGTTTCTTAAAGTAGAAAGGAGTTATTTATGCAGCAATTGCAGCATAATATAGGTATGTATCTTGTTATACTGCTGTGTACCATGAACCCTGCGAGGCAGCGTTGACATAATTATGTCTCCACAAAAACACCTGTGGGATGTTGTTCACTTAATAATCATGGAATATCTGTATTCAGGTGAAACTAACATTAATAGGAATAAGTATATGTTCTGTTTTACAACTCTTGCAAAAAAAACAACAACAAAACCATTAAAAACTCTAGAAGCATTCGAAACTTTTTTTTATTTTTTATATTACTAGACCCTTCTTGGCATTTCCTGCATAAAACTTTTCACTGTTACCAGCAGAATGTATTTCATTCTGTAAACCTGTAAAGTATACAAATATCTACTTATTGGGAACCCTGACACATGTTTTAATGTATCACCGATAGTTATTTATAAAGCATTTGAATACAATACTATTTATTGTTATTTATTGTATAACAATTTAACTGAAAACTCATCATTATCACAACTAGAATGAGGTGCCAACGTAGCCATGTAGTGTAAACATTTTAAAAGAGAATAGGAAAAAGATGTTTATAATGATAATGCCATTGTTCGAAGTTATTGTAATAATTTGACCATGCAAATTGATACCAAACCGCTAGAGGCTTCTTAAAATAGAAAGAGAAATTTCTCATTCAAGACTTGAGGGCAATCACCGGGTCTGTTATTCCTCAATTACTCCCTCCTCCCATTTTCTCCTCCTCTTCCTCCCAATTTCCATCCCCTCCTGCCTTCTCTTCTTTCCATTCTCACCCCCTCACTCCTCCCTCCTTTCATTTCCTTTTCCTCGTTCTCCCAATTTCCATCTTCTCCCATCCCCTCCTTCCTACTCCTCATTCCATTCTCAGCCCCTCCCTCCTCCTCCCATTCCCTCCTCCTCCTCCTACCAATTCCCATCTCCTCCCATAACTTCTTTCCTACTACTCCTTCCATTCTCACCCCCTCACTCCTCCCTCCTCCCATTTCCTTCTCTTCCTCCTACCAATTTCCATCTTCTCCCATCCCCTCCTTCCTACTCTTCTTTCCATTCTCACCCCCTCACTCCTCCCTCCTCCCATTTCCTTCTCTTCCTCCTACCAATTTCCATCTTCTCCCATCCCCTCCTTCCTACTCTTCTTTCCATTCTCACCCCCTCACTCCTCCCTCCTCCCATTTCCTTCTCCTCCTCCTCTCAATTTCCATCTTCTCCCATCCCCTCCTTCCTACTTCTCCTTCCATTCTCAGCCCCTCCCTCCTACATCCTAACTCCTTCATTTCCCATTCCCTCCCCTCCCTCCAATTCCAATTCCCTCCCCTCCTTGCTCTTCCTCCTCCTCCTCCCATTCTCACCCCCTACCACATTCTTTCCACCTTTCTCTCACACTTACACTTGTCTCTTTCACTTTTGAACGCACAATCAGCTGAGTGGTAAGGCACTCGCTTGCCATGCGGAAAGTCCCGGGTTCGATCCCCCGAGCCAGAGAAAGGCATACTACGAGATGCCTCGTTACAACACAGACCACAAGGGTCTAAACTACACCTCAAGTCTGTCCCAGTAGCTCAGTGGTAAAGGCGGCACTCTGCGGATCCAGAGGTTCCAGAGGTCGCGGGTTCGAAACCCAGCCGGGACATGACAAGTTATCCTCCCATTAAGGATTTTTACCACATAATAATAATTATGTCTTGGGCTTACTACTGGAATAATGGGACTTAAGTAGTTCTAATCGGGCAGTATAAATAAGGCGATACTATTATTATTATTATTCAAGGCTACGAAATAAAAAAAGGCTGTGAAACACTCATCTTTAAAAAAAAACTACCCTCTCTTTAAACCATCTCCGCTCTCCATTCTCCTTTTTAAATTTTTACTTCTACCCTCCGTTCTGGCTTTCCGCCTCCTCCAGTCTCACCTCCACACAATTTATTCTTCACACAGTATTTCTACTTAACGATTGGACCCACAGGTGATAAGCTACTGCCAGTAAGTAGGTTTAGGAACTTAATTATATGTAGGTTTAGGTACTTATTTTTATGTACCTAAATTATTTGAATAAAATTTACGTAGAACACCCCCCTACGAAGGGTATTCCATTAAGGACCAGTTGTTGAGTCTCTTCACTAGTTGAGCTCTCAAAGGACCAATATGGAATGCCTAGCAAGTGGCTCTGGTATCCGATGAGATGACACATCATACCAAAGTAATATGCATGCTTACTTGTTCATGATGGGTCATCGTATGTCTTTTACCAGGGCCAGGAGCACTCCGGAGCGACCTTTATGTGAGGTGGGTCTTACTATTGCTGTGTATGATGGTCAGGTACATCAATTGTCTTTGTTGGACCTTCCCGGAATACAGAGCAGGTGAGTCAAACCTTGCTTAAATACTACCTCAAAGATGGGGTAGGGGTGGACACTGTGTCACGGACATGCATGAACTGTGGCACAGGCCAACGTCGCACGGAGGACGCCAGAGCCCTTTCTCTTCACTCTGCTCTGGTTCTTTTAAACTAGATGACACTATTTCCTTTCCGTGCCATTTTTTCTACTTCTTTCTAGACCCTCTGGTCAAACACTTCTACTTTCCAACCATTTCTAATGCCTCACAAATATCTGGCAACAGATATACGGGAATTGGCGATCCCGGGGTCCTTAGAGCAAGCAACTGATGCAACTGGCTGGTCTTATTTTAAGACGTCCCAGCAAGTAGTGTACATGTCGAGAAGTACATGAAGCATCAGTTGCGGCCTGGCCGTAGGTTAAAAAGGCTAGGGGATGAAAACCCCGAACAATAAATCACTTGTGAGAAATGGACACTATTAAAAACATAGTACCCCAGACGGGTAGCAAGGAAGTCCTTGAATCCCGTGGCGCGGAACAGGTGGAGGTTGGAGTTTCCGCGTCCTTGTCCCTGGATTCTGGGGGGGACAAAATCAGTGTTTCTCAGGCAGTTCTTAAAACTGCAGATCCAGAGGGAGAGGCACCCACACTAGTGGGAAACTCACCACTGGATCAAGATCTAGATATGCAGATTGACTCAGTTCTGGCCAGTACAGAAGAGTCATCTGTCATTCTTGTACCTTCTGGCAAACCTTCGGTGGACACAGATGGAGACGAGAAGGCGCGTGAGGAGAGGCTACTGAGTGAATCGGGGGCCTCACACACGGAGTCCATCTCTGACCCTCTGTCAAAGCTGAAGATTGGCGCCAAGAAGAAGAAAAAGAAGATGTCGGGAGCGCAACGTCTCAAAAAGAGACGTCAGAGTGCCCTGGCCCTAACGGAGGCTCTCAACACAGGAGGACCATCGAGTGTAGGGGAAAATGTACAGGCGGGTCCTCTAGACCTTGCTAGTACATTGGCCACTGCGGTCGGTGGACTGACTCCCAAGAGACCACCTCTCGTTAAAAGGGTTACTGGGGCACAGCTGAAAAAGCGCCAAAAGCTCAAGCTTGCCGCCCTTCAGAACGCCGAGGCTGGGACGCCCAAATCTACACCCGTTAAAAGGAGTAGAAATGAGCTGACTCCCAACTCGGAAGAATTAGAAGAAAACCCTCAAAAGAAGCGACATCGCTTAAATGAGGTAAAGCCGTCTTACAGTGGTTCTTCAACCTCAGTAAAGATGGCCATTGTCCATCAGGACTATCCAGAAGTGGAGGTAACGGATGAGCAGTTCAGGCTAATCCAAGCTTCCATTATGGATAAGATAGATGGACAAAATACCATCAATCCCAGCTTCAACGGTATTCGTTTAAATGGTGGTGCAGTCATGCTGTACTGCTGTGACGATGCTACAGCAGGCTGGGTCAATAGTGTCTGTGCTGACATGGTGCCTTGGCAGGGAGCCTTGCTGAAATCAGTTCCAGCAAGTGAACTCGCTAAAGGCGTTCGAGCCATGTTTGTGGCACCGGAAATTTTGAGGGACAAAACCCCTGAGACCATCCTCCAAAAGGTGGACGGTCAAAATGGTGGTTTCAGCACTTCAAAATGGAGGGTGCTTCACACAGAAAAAACTCCTCAAGGCAAGAGGGTTGTTGTTCGGATGGATCAAGACTCGTGGTCAACTATCCAAGCTAAAGGTTTTATAAACCTGGGCTTTGGTAGGGTGACTGTGACGAGTCTCGAAAAGAAGTCCGAAACAAGGACATAATAACTCCAAAATGATAGACGTGGTTCAAATAAACCTTCACCACGCTAAAGCACCCAGTGCTCATTTCAACAAAATCATTTTGGAAAAAAACATACAGCTCGCACTCATCCAAGAACCATATCTGGTTAATGGTAGAGTAGCAGGGCTTGGAGAAAGTAGAGGTACTGTCATTTATGACCATACCTCGGCAAATCCTCGGTCTTGTATCTTTGTAAAGGAAGGGATTATATGCTTACCCATGTGGACCTACATTACTAGAGACATGACCGCAGTCAAAATCAACGTTCAAGAGGGAAGGGAAAGCAAAAGCTATATATTTGCTTCTTGCTACCTACCTTTTGAAAATGCTGACCCCATAAGCCCGGAGCTCCAGGATTTCGTCAATCACATGAGGGAGGAAGACCTGGACTACCTGATTGGCACGGATGCTAATTCACATCATTCCACATGGGGATCATCAGATGTCAACGATAGAGGTGAGTTACTACTTAACTTTATAAATAATTATAACCTATTGATTTTTAATGTTGGTAATGAACCAACGTTTGTCACTAGAGCTAGAACTGAGGTAATAGATATCACTATAGGAACTCAGAGAATGGCGAGAGTCATAGACAACTGGAGGGTATTAGATGAGATAATTTCATTATCTGATCACCAATACATTTTCTTCAGGTTATCAACCGATAAAGGTCCATCCGCTACATATCGTAATCCCAGGAAAGCCAACTGGCAACTCTTCCGAACATCTCTTGGAAGAGAACTGGTAGAAGTGGATGTAAAGGACAGCAGGACTCTAGATGAAGCTGCTCTCTCTTTGGAGGGTGCACTTCTGAAATCTTTTGACAATTGCTGTCCGATTACACATAAAAATCACACCAAACAACCAGTCTGGTGGAGTAAAAACCTAGAAAACCTTCGAAAGAAAACTAGGAAACTGTGGAATAAAGCTAAGAGGGATGGTAATAGGGAAGCCTATCACAGGTCACTCACAGTTTTAACACAGAAATAAGAAAGGCCAAAAGGAGCTCATGGAGGACGTTCTGTGGTAGTATCGAAAATTTCGACTCAGCCGCGCGTCTCCAAAAGCTAATGGCAAGGGACCCTTTCTTTGGAATAGGTACACTAGTCAAACCTGATGGCTCACACACTAGCGATAGTAAAGAAACCCTTGAAGTGCTACTTGACGCACATTTTCCCGGACATATCTGTGCCACAACTGGGCTGAATCCCTCACATCCTGAAGAAGGCTCCCACCAGGTGCCAACTCAACAGGATTGGGAGGAGGCTAAGGCTGCGGTCACTAATCGAAGGGTAAAAGCGGCAGTATCCACATTCAAACCTTTTAAATCTCCAGGACCAGACGGAATCTATCCAGTTCTATTGCAAGAAGGATTGGACCTCATAGGTCCAGTACTGTGCAAGCTGTTCAGGTCTAGTCTGGCCCTGGGTTACATTCCCAAGTGTTGGAGAAGAGCAAAGGTCGTCTTTTTGGCTAAGCCAGGCCGGAGAAATCTGAGCCAGGCTAAGTCTTTTCGACCGATTAGCCTCTCATTCTTTCTTTTTTGAAAACACTTGAAAGATTAGTCGATTGGCGTCTGGAAGAGGACTTCATATATAGGATTCCTCACAACCCCAATCAGCATGCTTATCAGCGAGGCAAATCTACTGAAACAGCGCTGAACGAACTTGTTAGCAAGATTGAATTAGCGCTGAATAATCAAGAGATTGCCATGGCTGTCTTTCTAGACATAGAGGGTGCCTTTGATAACACCTCTTTGGACTCCATAATTAAATCCATCTCGGGAGCAGGTAAAACTATTTCCGAATGGGTTACACAGCTCCTCAAATCGAGGACAATTATCGCCGAACTCTTAGAGTCGAAAAAAGAAATCAATGCAACCAGGGGCTGTCCTCAGGGGGGAGTCATCTCTCCAAGGTTATGGAATCTTGTTGCGGATGAGCTTCTTAACGAACTAGA
The DNA here is from genome assembly GCA_024516035.1 of Bactericera cockerelli. Classification (NCBI taxonomy): domain Eukaryota; kingdom Metazoa; phylum Arthropoda; class Insecta; order Hemiptera; family Triozidae; genus Bactericera; species Bactericera cockerelli. Next base: position 31,812,111 of record CM044962.1, on the reverse strand, counting down.
TAAGGCTGGTTTCTTTGCCCTCGGGTATGCGGACGACTTTGTCATCCTAGTCCGAGGAAAATACAAAACAACTTTGTCAGAACTACTTCAGTATGCTCTCTCAATAGTTGAAAAGTGGTGCTTGAGTAGGGGGGTTAAAGTCAACCCTCTGAAAACCACTTAAGTACCTTTCACTAGAAAATATAAGCTAGGCGCCGTCCAGGCACCCAAAATTTTTGGTGAAAGAATTGAAATTGCTGAAGAAGTCAAGTTTCTCGGAGTTTATCTCGACAAGAAATTGACCTGGAATCAGCACATTAAGAAAACCACAGACAAGGCTAAGGCCACACTTCATATTGCACGAAGGTCTGTTGGCAAAACTTGGGGTCTGACACCAGCAGTAACTCGCTGGATATACACTGCTATAGTCAGACCTCGAATCACATATGCATCCTGCATATGGTGGAAGAAAGCTGAGCAGCTAACTGCTCAGAGGGAGCTGGAATCAACACAGAGGTCAGCTTTATTCATGATCTCTGGTTGCTTCAGAACAGCACCCACATTAGCTTTGGAAGTCATTCTAGGGCTTCCACCCTTATATTTATTTATCAAGGGGGAGGCCATCATGGGTGCTTTCAGGCAATCAATCAGTCGCTCTGGCAGGCTACCCGCCCGATACAGGGAACTGATCGAGAAATCTCATGTGACATACAAGCAGAATATGCCGGTTGACTACATGATTCCCAAAAACAACCTTGACCTTTCCTACGAAGTACTAGTCAGACCTAGGTCAGACTGGGAAAAGGAATCAAGCCAAGAAATATTATCTTATGCGGGTATCAAATACTATACAGATGGATCTCGCATGAGTGGAAGCAGTGGGGCGGGCCTTTGCGGGCCAGGCTTCTGTAGAAAATCTGAAAGCTTAGGTACACTGGCAACAGTGTACCAGGCCGAGATTTTCGCCATTATAATGGGAGCCAGGCACGCACTGGAAATAGGCTGGAAAGGGAAGAATATTACTTTTTTCTCCGATAGCCAAGCCGCCCTCAAAGCTTTAGAAACATACCAAGTGAAGTCAAAATTGGTATGGGAGTGTGTTGGAACACTTAATGAACTAGCCACCCATAACAAGGTAAACTTGGAATGGATTCCAGGGCATAGTGGTCTCCAAGGCAACGAGGCTGCAGATCTCCTAGCAAGAGAGGCTGCAGAAAAAAGCTTCACTGGCCCTGAACCGGTGTTGGCCATACCCAAATGCCTGGTCCGTTTTAGTGCCAGGAAATGGGTCATGGAGGAAGCAAATAAAGCTTGGAGAAACTCCAGTGGCATGCGACACTCTAAGCTGACGCTAACAGGATACTCCAAGAAACTCACTCAGGAATCTCTGTCACTCAACAGAAATAAACTAAGATTAATAGTGAGCCTACTCACTGGCCACGGACCACTTAGGAAACACTTACACAGATTAGGACTCTCTAGAGCAGCGGTCGGCAACCTGGGGTCCGCGGACCCCCGGGGGTCCGCGAGAGCTAAATTGGGGGTCCGCGAAGCCATTTCAGGATTTAAAAAAAGGAGAAGAAAAATAACTCATGAACTCGAATCATAAATAGTCCGAAGTACCCTACTTCCCTCTAACTACTTTTCTTTCATACCCCCCCTTTGGTAATGTGGGGGTCCCTTAACCCAGATAACGCGGTGAAATTTTTTGTTTTATTTTTTTGGAGTGATATAAATTGAGTCCTGAATCAAAATAAGTGCTGTCAACTTATCACTCGGACTCAAAACAAAGAGCTTAAGGTGTCGCCAACAAACCTCAAAAAAGCTGAATTAATTGGAAAAATCCACAACGTAGTACCTTTCACCAGAAGGGGCTGACGTCCTTCCAGAAGGACGTCCTTCTGGAAGGACGTCAGCCCCATCTGGGTTAAAATTTTTCGAGATAAGCTAGGGGTCCGCGTAGTTCAAAAGGTTGCCGACCGCTGCTCTAGAGGAGAACCAATCGATTGTAGGCTATGTGGTCTGGAAGAAGAAACAGCAACACACATTCTTTTCGAATGTGAGGCGCTGGATAACAGGAGATTTAGGATTTTCGAATCCAATAATCTCGAAGATCTCCATAACCAAGAACACCTCGTCCAGAGACTGACACTTCTCATGAAGGGAACAGGTTTCTGGACTTAAGGCGTTAAGCAATGGACAACCACTCTCAACTAAGCCCAGTTGGGCCGTCATAGGCACAGAACTGGGAAATAGGATGAGAGATTTTCTCCCTGGTCACAATAGATCTTACTAGGTCGCAGTGTTAATTGTATGGTGTTTCAGACGAAACCCTGCAACCAGGTTTTATAATAATAATAATAATAATACGTAGAACACCTCAAAAATGATTTGATTTTTTTATGTTTTTCAAACACTTATTTTATTATTTTTAATTTTATAGATAATAGATTTCTGCCATTTGCAATCCAGAGGCCAAAGTACTCAGAATACTTGAGCAATTTCCTCTCTGGATTACAAGTGACGTTTTTTGGAATAAAAAAAAATGATTTGATTAAATCAAATTCTATTCTGACAACTTGCATGCTCTCTGAATTTTCGGTTCATTGATGATTAAATTCCTGCCACAAAAAATGTCTATTTTTTACCGTCTGGTGTAAAAACACAATAAATAAAACCCACTGTTTTAATCCTAATTTTCAAACGCTTCGATTTTATTTTTGCTAAAAGGTTCCGGTAGCTAGAACCTGCCCAATTAATATTATTAATGTTTCTAAAGATTTTCAGAATTCTCTTACCTATATTTTACTATTTAGTTCTTTGGTACGTACCAAATTGTAATACTGCTCTGAAGTATGGGCGGGGTTAGGGACAGTTAATAGTAATAGAATTGAACAAATTTAAAAGACATTTCTTAGGAGAATAACATATCGTTCATTAGGGGAGTCTAGGACCTGCCCAATTAATATTATGTTTCTAAAGATTTTCAGAATTCTCTTACTTTTATTTTACTATTTAGTTCTTTGGTACGTACCAAATTGGAATACTGCTCTGAAGTATGGGCGGGGTTAGGGACAGTTAATAGTAATAGAATTGAACAAATTTAAAAGACATTTCTTAGGAGAATAACATATCGTTCATTAGGGGAGTCTAATAGTTCATACAGGGTGTATATAGACATTTTGTTTATATATTAAATTACAAACTCGCTATTTGACTGTAGCTCTTTGTTACCCTTATTGAACTTCAAGATTCCAAGAAGAAATGCTCGTCATTTTCAAATATTTAAATGTCAACCCTCAGATTTGATCCCTATGGATAGGATCCCGATACAGAATTTTCTAAATCCTTATCAAGCTTTATATTGTTCTTGAAAACAATTTTGTTTACTAGCCATAGCTTACAAATTTAGAGTTAATCTGTTATGTCCAAATTATGTAATTTTTTATATCATTTTTAATTCATTTTTTTATTTTTATTCTAATTTTTAGTTTGAAAAATCTATTTGTTGGGTGCATGTCTTCTTGCCAAAGTGAATATTTTAAAGTGTATTTTAATTAATCAGTATTAAATTTCATTATACCAAGTGTATTGTATTGTGTTGTAGTGTATTGAATTGCATTGTATTGTAACATCTAGTATATAAACTTCTCACTTTATGTTTATACTGGTTTATACTGAGTAATCTCATGCATACTTTTCATACCTATCTGAGTGAACTTCATGATTCGATGTAAGTTGTGTCTCCTGCTTATTACTAGTACTGCTTATTTCTTATGCTTATGTTTATTGTTCGCCTACCTACCTATACCTATTATTGCTTACCTACCTATTGAGTATTTGAATTTTGTTAGCAACATACCTACCTACCTATTACGTAATTATTACGGTTCCAAAAGTTTTTAACTTGTTTCTCGAGACTTCGCTCGAGATATCATTTTAACCGATTATCGTTTACCGATTATCGATATTTACCGACTATCGATCGCCATCAAAAATCGATAAAAATTATCGATTTCAAAACTAAAATTTAGCTGCGTCAAGCTGACCGCGCCGTATTTTTTACTTCCAAATTTCATTTTTATTTTTTTTACTTCCGAGTAAGTTTTGCTTTGATTTAATTTTAACTTTTTTTAAACTTCAAGTTTTTTTTTAGTGAAACCTTATTATTTATTTTGTGATTTTAATTTCTTATAATTATTTTTAAATCCTTTAAAAAAATTAATATTATTTTTTTTAAAGAAAAGTGAAAGTGAAACCTTTTATTTATTTCAGTGATTTTCTTTTATTTTTTTAAAGTACCTACCATATTAATTTTTTTTATAAAGTTTCTTTAACCTTACCACCATTTGTACCATTTTTATTTTAGTAATATACCTCCTGTGCCACAAGTGTTTTTAATTTTTGCTAAATAACTTTGAACGATTTTTATTTAATATTTGAGTCAATCATATTTGTTATTTTTATTACCTGGGTTCTTGCCAAAGCTTAAAGTAAGCTAAGAGGTTTTTTTTACTTATTTTTTAAACTACAATATTTTATTTCACAGTTCTTTTCCGAATATTGCCATTTTTTTTTTAGAACCTACCCGGGTTCTACTAGTGATAAATGTTTTTCTAAAGATTTTGTGGTTTTCGTCAATACCTACCCAGTTAGTGATTGAAAATTTTCCTATCATTCTCTCTTTAAGTATAATATTTTAAATCAGTTCACCCTTTTTTTGAAACTTTATTTATCAATAGTGTAATTGAATAATTGATAATATTAAAAGCTAGTGTGTTATTTTTTACTTTAACCTAGGTACCTCTTCCTTTTTTGGTTTCCTACCTTAACCTACCAGTTTTTTATTTATTTTATATTATTTTTTGGGCATTGCCCAAACAAGCCTAGTGTTTAATCATGCCAACCAAAGATCAAATTCTGCAAAACATATCAATCTACAAAAACAAGAGGGAGAAATTGTGGCAGCGTCTTCAAGTGCACCATGACTTGATAAAAGATTTGGCCAATCCAACCAAACTAAACCAGTTCAAGGTACGTTGTGCTAATTTAGATGACACGTACTTGGATTTTGAACGTATTCAAGATAAAATATTAGAATTGAACAGTGCCTTGGAGGAAGAAGACCAGCTCAAAGATGTACTATCAGTCCACAAAGCCTTTGATGAGCTGTACTTTACTATCAAAGCCCAGCCTGCTGCAGTTCCAGACACTGTCACGAGTGCCCCGCCACACCAGCCTTCCGCTTCCACAAGTTCTGGCCCTCATAAGCCCAATCTGCCACAAATTCATATTCCAATATTTGATGGCAAACATGAAGCCTTTGCATCATTTAAATCTCTTTATGATACATTGGTTCACTCACAGACGGCATTAACAACCATTGAAAAATATAGCTACCTGCGTTCTTTAGTTACAGGTGCAGCCTTAGCCTCCATTCAAGGATATTCCTTCACCGAGGACAATTATCAACTCGCTTATCAAACTCTTGTACAGCAGTTCACCAACAAGCGGATAGTTGCAAACAGCATTTGTAATAAATTATGGGGTGTGAAACAACTTCAGAATGACTCTCAGCTACGATACTTCCTGGACACTTTCAATGTGTCTGTTGAAGCCTTCAAAGCGGTGGGACTTGCTAGTCCTGGGGATTTTCTTCTCCTCTTCATGGCTCTTAGAGTTCTTGATCCCGCAACCAGACAAGCCTTTGAGAACTCATGGATTGGTAAAACCACCATTCCTCATTATAAGGACTTGTTGGAATTTGTTCAAGGACGAGTTTCGGTATCGGATCTGATCTCACCCAGTTCCAGTGTTGCCAAACAACCCACTTACCACAGCACTCACCCATCTACCAAGTTGCCAGTCAAACGTTCTTTCGTCACCAATGTTGTCAAACCTACTTCAAAAGAACCTAAACCAACTCATGGTTGTCCATGCTGCTCTAAACCACATAGAATCAATGATTGTAAACAATTCCTTGCCTTACCTGTACCAGAGAGGTACAATGTCCTGAAGGAAAAACAATTGTGTTTTGCATGTTTTGGTCCTCACTCACGTCAATTGTGTACATCTAAATATTCATGCCGCCAATGTGGTGCTAAAACACACCACACACACTTTTGCACTCAGTGCCTTCCCAGGGAAATTCACCTTCCCATAATCCTGTTACTAAACCAAATTCTACCATTTTACCTTCTAGCTCCACCCAGGTGACACTTAATTCTAACCTATCTTTGAACCCAGTGGATCTATCTCAACCCAAACAAGTGCTTTTGGGAACAGCCATTGTTGCAGTCCAGGACCATTTCGGTCAGTTCCACGACGTACGTGTTTTAATCGACGCTGGCAGCATGATTAATATTATCACTCAGCCTCTTGCTGCCAGACTCTGTCTACCTTCCCAGCCATCAAGTATCCGTGTGTCAGGCATAGGTTCAGCTCATCCTTTGCCTGCTAAAGGTGTTGTGTCCTGTTCCCTTCACTCAAAGCTTTACCCGTTTTTCCCTCATAATAGACGCAGTAGTTCTACCCAGCATATCTGCCAACATTCCCGCCTTACCTGTCAGCCCAGACGTGATCCATCGTCTAAGTGGAGTGTCCCTGGCAGACCCACAGTTCTATAGTCCTGCTGCAGTTCAGATGTTGATCGGAGCTCAATACTATGCCGAGTTAATGCGTACTTCAGAGCCCATCCTTCCAGGCGAACCATCATTAGTCCCATCCAACTTTGGCATGCTTGCCATGGGCATGTGTTCTTCCCCGCCTGCTTCTTCTTCAACGCAGTCTACCTTCTTTATCTCCAATAAAGATGACCAAATATCAAACGAGTTGCGGCGATTCTGGGAAATAGAAGAAGTACATGTCCCTGTTCCTGCCAGCCCTGAAGACATAGCATGTGAACAACATTTTTGTGAGACCTTTCGTCGAGATCCTGATGGAATTTATGTCGTGCGGCTTCCGTTTCGAGATGGTCTACCACCAGACCTGGGAAACAACCGCACCACCGCCATCACTCGACTGCTGAAATTAGAAAAGCGGCTAGAAAACCAACCAAACATGAAGAAATTGTATCATGAAAACATTCAAGATTATTTAAATGTTGGCCATATGGTTGTCGCCAAACAACCTTCTGAGTATGTCTTGACGCACCATGGAGTGGTCAAGGATAGCTCTACCACCAAAGTAAGAGTTGTGTTCAATCCCACCGAGAAAGCATCAACTGAACATACCTCTCTTAATGAAGCCCTAATGATAGGACCTAAGCTTCAAGCCGATATTACTAATATCATCCTCAATTTTCGACTTCATCCCATTGTACTGACTGCTGACATCAAACAGATGTATAGAGGCATTCGACTCGACCTTCGTGATAGCCCATATCAGCAGATTTTTTGGCGAGCCAACCAAACAGAACCGATGCAACAGCTTGAAATCCAACGTGTATGTTTCGGTGTTGCCAGTTCCCCGTATCAAGCTTTGCGAGTTATGAAACAACTTATCAAAGATGAAGGTCATCGATTTCCATTGGCTGCAAATGCTCTGGATAATGACACCTACATCGATGATATTTGTACGGGAGCGTCCTCTATCGAAGATGCTGTTCGCCTCAAAGATGAACTGATTGCTCTGCTGGCTACTGCTGGGTTCGAGCTCCGCAAGTGGTCCTGTTCCCACCCCAGTGTGTTGAAAGGTCTTCCCCTCGACTACCTCGAGAAGCCTCACCTCATGGGAGACTCAGAAACCATCCGAGTTTTAGGACTGCAGTGGGATCCTCGCCAAGACTGCTTCACCTACTTTGTTGATGCCATCAGCCAATGTTCTACCAAGCGTCAAGTGCTTTCCCAGATTGCTAGAATATACGACCTGTCAGGATTTGTGAGTCCTATCACCATATGGATGAAGGTCCTGATGCAACGTCTTTGGATCAAAGGGCTTGATTGGGATGAGCCCATGCCCCAAGATCTTCTCACGGAATGGAATGCCTTCATTGAAGAACTGCCTGTTCTGAAAGAACTTAAAATTCCCCGCTATATGTTGGATACCTACATATATCCTCCGGAATTGATTGGCTTTTGTGATGCATCCACCGTCGCCATGGGCGCCAACGCCTACATCCGTGTCGTATGTTCCGATCAAAGAGTCTTGATCCATCTGATCCGAGCCAAGAGTCGGGTTGCCCCTCTTAAGACTCTTACCGTACCAAGACTAGAATTGTGCGCCGCCCATTTGCTGGCTCAAGTGATTGAATCTCTTGAACCTTTTCGCCAAAAATTATGTATCACCACCATCCATCTGTTCACAGATTCCATGGTTGTATTAGCGTGGTTGAACACTCCAGTTCACCTTCTTAAGATATACGTTGCCAACCGTGTGAGTAAAATCTTAGAGAGTACCGCCTCCCAGCAATGGGCTCACATAGCAACAGATTCCAATCCAGCTGACTTAGCCAGTCGTGGGTGCTACCCCTCAAAACTAGTTCACAATGATCTCTGGTGGTCAGGACCTGCGTTTCTGAAGCAACCACCCGCTACCTGGCCTAGTCAGTCACCAACTGTTGTTCCTGACCTACCTGACTTAAAGGAACCTGTAGCAGCCTCCAGTCTTTTAGCTCAGGTTTCATCCAACGACGCTGGTATCCAAGTTATTGAGCGGTTCTCATCCTTCCTCAAAGCTCAACGAGTGGTCGCATGGATTTTTCGTTTCAAGCGAAACGCCCAAACCCCTATCCATCTCCGTTGTCAAGGACCTCTTAGTGTTGAAGAACTAAAGAACTCTGTTTGTTGCTTTATTCGAATAACTCAAGCGCACCACTTCCACAGCGAATTGATCACCATTCGTCAAGGTAAACTACCAACCAATCTTCGCCAGCTTACTCCCTTTCTCGAAAATGATCTCCTCAGGGTGGGGGGTCGGCTTGGCCAAGCACTAATTCCATATGATGCTCGCCATCCTATTCTTCTTCCGCCAAAAGGCCACTTGACTAAGCTCATAGTTCGCCATTACCATGAAAATAGTCTTCATGGTGGACCTAAAATGACCCAGTGCCTTATCCAGCGTAAGTATTACGTCCAAGGACTGAGAAGTCTTGTGCGAAAGATCGTGTACAAGTGTAAGCCCTGCTTTCGGTTTATAGCAAAACCTCATGAAGCTGTTATGGCTGACTTGCCTCTGTCACGCTTTGCACAAGGACGCCCGTTTATTCACACGGGCGTAGACCTTGCCGGCCCATTCTCTTTAAAAGATGGTCACCGTCGAAATAGCCCTTTGATTAAAGGTTATTTTTGCCATATTCATATGCTTTGCTACAAAAGCTATTCATCTTGAAGCCTTGACTGCACTTAGCACTGAATGCTTTCTTGCTTCACTGGATAGGTTCATTGCTCGCAGAGGATTGCCTTCAAATATGTTCAGCGACCAAGGCACCAATTTTAAAGGTGCTGCTCGTATGCTAGAAGAAACCTTAACCTTCCTGAAGAGAGAAACCCCTGCGATTGTGGACCATCTAAGTAGGCAAGGAATCCAATGGACCTTCAATGCTCCCAGTAACCCAGCCTCCGGGGGATTATGGGAAGCCGGAGTAAAATCGGTCAAACACCATTTGAAGAGGATTCTTCATGACCGTGCTCTACACTACGAAGAATTCGTTACCCTCCTTACCCGCATTGAAGCGCTCCTGAACTCTCGTCCCATTGGAGTTCCAGCATCCTGCCCAATCGATGATATCCAGTGTTTAACCCCAGGTCACTTCCTAATAGGGGCCCCCTTGATCACTCGCCCCGAACCTGACTTCACCGAAGTGCCCTCTAACAGACTTTCCCGTTGGGAACTTATTAGCCAAGCCACCCAAAGCCTGTGGAAACGTTGGGCCCGTGAATACCTTCACACGCTGATTCAGCGTCAAAAGTGGTTTGACCATACCAACAATGTCAAAGTGGGTGACATAGGAGTCTTAATGGTAGATAACCAGCCACCCATGAACTGGCCTCTCGCCAGAGTTGTTGAAATCATTCAAGCTCAAGATGGCATTGTTCGAATTGTCTCCCTGAAGACGGCTTCCGGAATCCTAACTCGACCAGTAAGGAAGCTTCTCCTTCTTCCCACTTGTCCCTGAATGGCAGACTACCTGCTCATTTATAAATATTAACTTGTTTCCTTTTTTTTTAAAGTTTAATTGATTTATTTTGTTAATAAAGATTTTGCATTTTGCCTAATCTGGTGTTGGTATTATTTTTGCTATTTTTATTTTCCATATTTACCATTTATTCATTTTTGTTTTGTATGATTTGTTCATTTGCTTGCAAAGTTCAAATACTATTTCCTTGTACCTTTGCCATACAGTCCACTAATTTTACAAATTTACCAAATATTATTCCCACCTAATAATTTTCTAATATTGTTTATGTGCCTATTGTATGCCTGCCTTTGGTGTATATGACTTTTATTAGTATATATTATGACTTGTTTATTGCCACCTTCGAGTATCTCTATCCACTCTATTTGATTTTTTTGTTTGTGATATTGATGCTACTTCTGCCATGATGTTTTCAATTATTGATTATTTTGAAAATGTTCATTTTGGTGGGGGGAAATGTTGGGTGCATGTCTTCTGGCACTCCCTGTATATCCCCTCCTATGCGTCTCTTACATAACTGATTGAACTTACCAAAATCACCTATCATCTGAACTGTTATCACCTATGACCTCAGTCTTGTCCGGTATTAATAATAGTCAACATCGTCACCGAATCATCCGTAAAAGTTCATACCTTTCTTATCGCGCGTTCAATACTTCTCGCGTTAATTATTAGTTTTCGAGTGTCCCGTCATCCAAGATCGCCACCTGGGGACTACTCATCGCCAACCAGAGTCTCCTTCATCATTATCATCACGGACTTCATAATCAGTAATTCATCACCAGCCTTTATACTCACTAACCTCACTGACCAGGTAAGAGACGCCTCCGCGGCCTACCACCTCGCCTTAACACTATTGTTCTATTACTCTTAAGAACCTGTTGTAGTAATTCAATGTAATGTAAAGTTCACATAAATTCTCTTGAATCCATACAGAGAAAATTCTTACGTCTTCTTGCCAGTAAAGAAAATAAAGAAATTTTGGAGCATGACTATAAACCTATCATGTCCTCTCAGAACATTGTCAGTCTTCAAGATAGGAGAAATAAGCAAGATTTAACTTTTCTTGGTAAACTTTTGCATAATTCTATCGATTCTCCTGAGCTCCTTGCAAAACTAAATCTTAGAGTCAACTGTAAAAATACACGCTCTCACCTTATTTTTAAACTAAAATCAAACCGTTGTAATATAGGAGAATTTTCACCCATGCAAAGGCTACAGACTATAGGCAATAGAGCCAGCGATGCAGGAATTGATTTTTTCAATATAACTCCTGTTGAAATGGATAGGTTTATTTTTAGTTAAGTGATAATTTAGTTTATAGTTTAAGTAGGTCCGCGTGTTATAAAAATGGATTCGAATTCCGTAAATTAAAAAAAATAATAATAATAATAATAACTGTTTTGAATCCAATAAAACACAATTCAATTCAATTATAATTATATAATTAATTTAATTCACTATTAATATTATTTCTGATTTTGTGAATAGAGATTTCCTACCACTTCGCCTACCAACCTAATCGAGACATTTCTGTGAATATTTCCCTGAAGTTCTAGGAAAACGTACTTAACTTGGAAAATAACGAAGAAATCTATTTTAACGTGGGATTGTGCATTTTCAAATGCAAATTGATATTAATTCACTCTCATTCAATTATTTCACAGAAATATAAATCCAATTTTTTTTAATCCAATTGATAATGAAATATCGAATGTTTTTTTTCTATTATTATCCACTAAAAATGTGAAACCAAATTGTTTCATAAATTGCAAAATAATGATTTCATGTACTCGAATACAGAGTGAGTCATTTTTTGTGGCGCAGTCGATTTTATCATCCCCTGTTGGAAATACAAAAATTCTACTGTGACATTATTTTTATAGCTCAAATGTTATAATGGACATGTTATTGTGATCTTTTGAATCTTGTCAAAATAATAATATTGCCTCAATTTCCCACCGATATATTATTATTATTAATTTACACTTTATTAGAGATATACATGGACATAATGTACAATGTAAATAATTATTTAAACAATTAAAAAATGGAAACAATATATACAGTAAAATGAAAATGAATAGAAAATATATAAAAACATATGTCCTAACTAAAGGGCGAGATTATTGTCTATGGCAATCTCTTCCACCCAACCCTTGTAGAGGTACAGCAGTTGGAAGTAGAAAATGCTCAGTCCTTAATCAGAACCCCTAAGAAAAAAATTGACCTAGAGGCCCTTTTTGGTAGATGGAGATTTTGGGGATCGATGATTTGCGGAAGTTTGAAGGTTGACTGGATCTACAAACCACAGGATGAAACTCTATGGAAGAGTAAAGAAGAGACCTTTGTCAAACAGCCCTACAACGGATATTGAACAAGTAACGTTAGTATGTAGGTATACTCGTACTTCATGATGATGATACATAGTGTAAATGAATGCTATGAAAAAAATAATATACCTACGGTGAGAATGTGTGAATATGTGTGTTTGTTACAGAGAGAGAAAATGAGAGAGAGAGAGAGAGAGAGAGAGAGAGAGAGAGAGAGAGAGAGAGAGGGAGAGAGAAAAAGGGAGAGGGAAAGGGAGAGCGAGAGAAAGAGAGAGAGAAAGAGAGATAGAGAGAAAGGGAGAGAGATAAAAAGAGAAAAATATAATAAAACCAATCAATCACTGGCGAAATTGCAATGCTTGTTTATCTGAACCCTTCATCTGTCGTCAAATTAATATCATTGCTCGCACCCAGGACCTAGGAGAACTAGAGGAAGGGATTAGTGAAGCCATTTCAATAATAGCATTTCCATATTTATTGTGGGAATGGAATATTTATTTTGTTATTGAGTTCTGAGCCCCCCCATCCTTGATCAATCACGAGGCGGCTACTTGTTGGCTTCAAATATTGCGTCATGAGAGCTGCAAAATTACCAGTAATTTAATCTATTCATAGGTGTCCCATCTGTTCCATCCCCTTTGTGAAGGTATTTCGAAGGAAAAAATTAATGGAAACTAGGTATGTATTATTACATTATTAGGTATCGCTCGTTATCTACGTCAGCAAAAATAACCTTTCAATCACACATGATCTTGCACCACTTCTCTAAGGGTTGGGTGGAAGAGATTACCACAGGCAATAACCCCGCCCTTTAGGTAGGACATTAATGTTATTTTCTTTTTTAATTATTTATTTTGTCATTTGTTTGTTTTAATTTTACACTGTTAACATTGTACTTTGTCTTCCTAATAAAGCATACTACAATAATAATAATAAGGGGTGCAAGATCATAGTTTGGATGGTAGAGGTCACTTAGGCAATAATAGTAGTTGTCATATTTGTGTTAATCACTTTCGTGATGTCCAAACAACTCAAACTGGCTTTAATGAATTTTGCTGAACTTGGGACTTAAACCACCTACCTCCAAGTTACAAGTCCGCCGACTTATCGATAATGCTACTGAGGTTGGCAATAACACAACCCTTCTGTATGTTTTCAAAAAATAAATTTCAAAAACAGTTTACTACTACATACTTCCGACAGTGGACAAAATACTAATATACTTTGTGATGAGGTCACATCGTAGGTATACTCGTACACTTCATAGGTATGGATTTGGCGATAAAAATTAAAGACTTTTCACTATCGATACATTCTGAAAATGCCCAGTTTGTTATTATGATCCTGATCTGACCAAAAAAAATCCCTCATTCTCATGGAAGTCAATGTTAGGTGGTAGAAATTGCTTTGAGCATGAACCTCGTCTGGTGGTTACCTTCCACTAAAGATTGTTATTATTATAAGTAAATGGTCCTTCAATATCATAATAATTAGCGTTAAAAAGCATACTTGAGTTGAAGCTTAGCTTCCACACAAGTAGTTTTGATGGTCACTTTTCTAAACTAACTATATTATTTAATTTATTATCTGTTTTTTTTTCCTCTCGAGGTATGACATCCAAAAGTAGAGCAGAAAGTTTCTTCTCTCCGAGAGATCGAACCCATATCACCTTGCAAGCCCAGTACTCTTCACCAGTCAGCCAGGGTGACTAACCAGCTTACATCGAGGGTCAAATTCACTGAAGAAAAAAATATGACATTGACTAAGACATTTTTTTTTTGATTTATATTCATGCAACGGATCATTAACATTGTGATAATACAATATAATATTTTAGAGGAGGCCCTAGCCCATAAATTTGGGTGTCAATGGGGCTGTATAATTGAATAAATTCTACTGTCGATTTTTTTTTTTTCGTGGAATTTTTTTATATATTAATACCTATTATTAAATTTATTAATTTTAAAATCACAGGAGAGAGACTTGATTCATACCACTTGCATGAGGGAATGTACCTAACATGCAGGTAGCATTACCTCGTTGGATCGCCAAAGAAATCCTCTGAAAGAGGAAAGCTTTGACGACCCTATTGCCAGTGAGACGAAAAAAAAAAAATTAGAAACGCTCGTTGATTGAGGCAAATGCAATATTGATTCACCATTGCTGTGCTATTGAAAAGGCAATGCTGATAGTGTGACCTTGAATCATCAATGATTCGTGGTTTCAAAGGTATAATAAGCTTTGAGGGAGCAGTGACGTCAAGGTGTTGAAGTGATGAATCAATCATCATATTGAATCAATCGTGATAACATCGATTTTATTTATTTATTTTATAAGTAAACGGGAGATACCCAGTTTTACAATGTGACCCTAGTCTCAATACTAATATTAATATAAAATACTAATATTAATTTTGTAATACTGATTCAATGTTGATTCAATCTTACTGGATACTTTTGTCTACTTTTTCTATATCTCCCTTTATATTTCACTTTTCTCTCTCTATTACTATTATCCTTCCCTCCCTCTCATTATCTTTTCCTCCCCCTATCACCCTCTATATCTCTCTCAAAATACTTAGTATCTTCATCTCTCTTTCTTCTCTCTCACTCACTAACTCTCTCTCTAACTCTCTCTCCCTCTCTCTATCTCTCTCTCTCTCTCCCTCTCTCTATTATTATTCTCCTTACCTCCCTCGATTATCTTTTTTCTCCCCCCTTTCACCCTCTATATCTCTCTCAAATACTTGATATCTTCATCTCTCTGTCTCTCATTCTCTGTGTGTCTCTCTCTCTCTCACTCACTCTCACTCACTCACTCTCTCTCTCTACTTCTCCCTTTCTCCGTTTTCTCCTGCATTTTTACTCTCTACCATAAATCTAAAAATAATAAATAAGACTAAATATTTCAAGTATTACTTGCCTGTGTGCTGTGGCATTTGAAAAAGGAATTTGCATTTGGTGCAAATCTCATCTCCATCTCTCGTCTACAGGGTGTGTTAAAAGACTGTAAAGCTCTGAGTCCTAGTTCTCGTATATCTACAACAACACTCTACATACAGGGTGTGTTAAAACTTTGCTCACGTCATTTCATGGAAAGTACATAGTTTAGACTGAGGCTAAGTTTATGTTCGTGCCAACCATTCGATGATGGTGACTTTTATTGCCTGGGAAGTCTGGGACCTGTAAGGTAGTAAGGAAAATGTCTGTATGTTTTGAAACAATATAATTGTTATTTTGTTTAATATGACAAGGGGAGAGAGAGAGAACGAGAGAGAGATATTTCCGATTTTGAAAAGAAAATATTTATTTATATTTTATTTTTCATAATTATGAACCACCCACAAGAAAAGGGGTCGAGAGAGAGGGGGAGAGAGAGAAAGAGAGAGCGAGAGAGAGAGAGAGAGAGAGAGAGGAGAGAGAGAAGAGAGAGGGAGAAGGAGAAGGAGAAGGAGAGGGAGAGAAAGAGAGGAAAAGATAGAAAGAGGGAGGAGGGGGAGAGAGAGAGAGAGAGGGAGAGAAAGAGGGAGAGAGAGAGAAAGAGTGGAAGAGAGAGAGAGAGGGAGAGAGAGAAAAAGAAAGAGAGAGAGTAAGAGAGAGAGAGAGTAAGAGAGAAAGAGAGAGAGAAAGGGACAGAGAGAAAGAGATCAAGAGAAAGAAAAAGTAATAGAGTAGGTTCATTAACATAAAACAAAATTAAAATAGAACAAAGAAAGATGGAAGAACACTTCCTGATGAGAGAAGACATTCTCTCATTCTTTTCTTTTTCTCTCTTTTCGCAGTCCTCTGCTTTAGAGTTTAAATATATTGTAAAATATCTCTCTCTCTCATTCTCTTTCTCTCTCTCTATCCAATATACCCCTTTCTCACTCTCCATTTTTTCCTTCTCTATACCTCAATTCTCCCCCGCGTTCTCTTCCACCCAACTCACCTTGTGGACGCCCAGGGGAATTTTCCCCCGCATTCTCTTCCACCCAACTCACCTTGTGGACGCCCAGGGGAATTTTCCGCCGCCGCGTTCTCTTCCACCCAACTCACCTTGTGGACGCCCAGACTGTCTCCTTGGGAATTTTCCACGGTGTTCTCTTCCACCCAACTCACCTTGTGGACGCCGAGGCTGGTGACGGCGCAGCTCAGCACTATCTCCTTGCCGATGGGCATGGATATGTTCATCAGCTCACTGAGGAAGCGTGGGACCCCGCCCTCTTCTGTGCCCTCCAGGTTCATCTCCAGGTAGTCTGAAATCAGAACCAGAGGGACAAGATCAGTGTCAAGAAAAGGGTTTGGTGGAAGAGATTGCCTAAGGCAATAACCCCGCCCTTTAGTTAGGACATATATTATGTACATATTTATTTTTTTTTTCTTTATTATTATTATTTTTTTTTTTGAATTTTGTATTTTCGTTTGTAATTATTTGTATTGTATATGTCCTATTATACTATAATAAAGTGTAAATAAATAAAAACAAGAAAACATAGGAAAAGTTCCAGGTTCATCTCCAGGTAGTCTGCAATCAGAACCAGAGGGAGAGGATCAGAGACAAGAAAACATAGGAAAAGTTCCAGGTTCATCTCCAGGTAGTCTGCAATCAGAACCAGAGGGAGAGGATCAGTAACAAGAAAACATAGGAAAAGTTCCAGGTTCATCTCCAGGTAGTCTGCAATCAGAACCAGAGGGAGAGGATCAGAGACAAGAAAACATAGGAAAAGTTCCAGGTTCATCTCCAGGTAGTCTGCAATCAGAACCAGAGGAGCCGGATCAGAGACAAGAAAACATAGGAAAAGTTCCAGGTTCATCTCCAGGTAGTCTGCAATCAGAACCAGAGGGAGAGGATCAGTGACAAGAAAACATAGGAAAAGTTCCAGGTTCATCACCAGGTAGTCTGCAATCAGAACCAGAGGGAGAGGATCAGTGACAAGAAAACATAGGAAAAGTTCCAGGTTCATCACCAGATAGTCTGCAATCAGAACCAGAGGGAGAGGATCAGTAACAAGAAAACATAGATAAAGTTCTGGGTGGAAAAATGGAAGGAAAAAACAAACAGTCTGCAATCAGAACCAGAGGGAGAGGATCAGTAACAAGAAAACATAGGAAAAGTTCCAGGTTCATCACCAGATAGTCTGCAATCAGAACCAGAGGGAGAGGATCAGTAACAAGAAAACATAGGAAAAGTTCTGGGTGGAAAAATGGAAGAAAAAAACAAACAGTCTGCAATCAGAACCAGAGGGAGAGGATCAGTAACAAGAAAACATAGGAAAAGTTCCAGGTTCATCACCAGATAGTCTGCAATCAGAACCAGAGGGAGAGGATCAGAGACAAGAAAACATAGGAAAAGTTCCAGGTTCATCTCCAGGTAGTCTGCAATCAGAACCAGAGGGAGAGTATCAGTAACAAGAAAACATAGGAAAAGTTCCAGGTTCATCTCCAGATAGTCTGCAATCAGAACCAGAGGGAGAGGATCAGTAACAAGAAAACATAGGAAAAGTTCCAGGTTCATCTCCAGATAGTCTGCAATCAGAACCAGAGGGAGAGGATCAGTGACAAGAAAGCATAGATAAAGTTGTGGGTGGAAAAATGGAAGAAAAAAACAAACAGTCTGCAGTCAGAACCAGAGGAGCCGGATCAGTGACAAGAAAACATAGGAAAAGTTCCAGGTTCATCTCCAGGTAGTCTGCAATCAGAACCAAAGGGAGAGGATCAGTAACAAGAAAACATAGGAAAAGTTCCAGGTTCATCACCAGATAGTCTGCAATCAGAACCAGAGGGAGAGGATCAGTAACAAGAAAACATAGGAAAAGTTCCAGGTTCATCACCAGATAGTCTGCAATCAGAACCAGAGGGAGAGGATCAGTGACAAGAAAACATAGGAAAAGTTCCAGGTTCATCTCCAGGTAGTCTGCAATCAGAACCAGAGGAAGAGGATAAGTAACAAGAAAACATAGGAAATCTTCCAGGTTCATCTCCAGGTAGTCTGCAATCAGAACCAGAGGAAGAGGATAAGTAACAAGAAAACATAGGAAAAGTTCCAGGTTCATCTCCAGGTAGTCTGCAATCAGAACCAGAGGGAGAGGATCAGTAACAAGAAAACATAGGAAAAGTTCCAGGTTCATCTCCAGGTAGTCTGCAATCAGAACCAGAGGGAGAGGATCAGTAACAAGAAAACATAGGAAAAGTTCCAGGTTCATCTCCAGATAGTCTGCAATCAGAACCAGAGGGAGAGGATCAGTAACAAGAAAACATAGGAAAAGTTCCAGGTTCATCACCAGGTAGTCTGCAATCAGAACCAGAGGGAGAGGATCAGTGACAAGAAAACATAGATAAAGTTGTGGGTGAAAAAAAACCAGACAGTTAGTGGAATCAGAATCATACAGGGAACGGATTAGTGACAAGAAAACATTGATAAAGTTCTGGGTGGAAAAATGGAAGAAAAAAACAAACAGTCTGGAATCAGAACCAGAGGAGCCGGATCAGTGACAAGAAAACATAGGAAAAGTTCCAGGTTCATCACCAGGTAGTCTGCAATCAGAACCAGAGGGAGAGTATCAGTAACAAGAAAACATAGGAAAAGTTCCAGGTTCATCACCAGGTAGTCTGCAATCAGAACCAGAGGCACCGGATCAGTGACAAGAAAGCATAGATAAAGTTCTGGGTGAAAAAATGGAAGAAAAAAAACAAACAGTCTGCAATCAGAACCAGAGGGAGAGGATCAGTGACAAGAAGGGAAGGAGCAATACCTACAAGATGGAGAAACAAGCAGAGACAATTACAAATCAATCATACAGCATATTCACAGTAACATTGTAAACAACACAATTGGAAAATATCAACCTAACCGAGTACTTGGAACTAATGTATTGCCAGATATAGACCCATCGGAGAAGAATCTACCAAGATCAGCCCGTTCCACCTTAGCCCAACTTCGCTCCGCATGGTGCAAACTCCTCCAGAACTATAAATCTAGGATAGACCCTATAGAAAAAGACATCTGCCCACTCTGCCAGCAAGCGGGTCATGATGTCCATCACATATTTTCCTGCCCATCAAAACCCACAACTTTGGACCCAACTTCTCTATGGACAAACCCAGTAGAAGTGGCCGTTTTCCTTGGGCTTGAGACGGATGTATGATGCAGTCAATGATGTATGAAACGTTAACAACAACAACATCAGTAACAAGAAAACATAGGAATAGTTCCAGGTTCATCTCTAGGTAGTCTGCAATCAGAACCTGAGGGAGAGGATCAGAGAAAAGAAAACATAGGAAAAATATTAAATTATAAAAACGCTTGCATACGAGTCTGCAACCATTGGGACATTTTCATCTTTACTATTCAAGTTTCGTTACATAATTTCGTTACATAATTTCGTCACATAATTTCGTTACATAGTTTTGGTTATGTGCCAGAGCAAAGACATGAAAATGTCAATTTAATATTTCGTTACATAATTTCGTTACATAATTTTGTCACATAATTTCGTTACATAATTTCGTTACATAATTTCGTTACTTAATTTCGTTACATAATTTTGGTTATGTGCCAGAGCAAAGACATGAAAATGTCAATTCCGTTGGCATTAGCACCGCCCTTGATCAAGTTTTGTTTTCTTAATTTTATTATCTATGTATGTATATATTTTATGTCATTATTTTGTAAATAAAACTTGATTGAATTTGTTTAATAATTCCAGGTTCATCTCCAGATAGTCTGCAATCAGAACCAGAGGAGTAGGATCAGTGACAAGAAAACATAGGAAACATTGAAAAAGTATGTATGATTTTATTTGTGGTGAAGCACAAGGCCTCTTCACAATTTTGTGTAGGTAAATGTCTCTCTTATTATTTTTATTTTATATTTTGTGATTTTCTTTGTGATTTTCTTTCGTGATTTTTTTTTATGTTCATTATACCAATCCACTTCTAGTTATTTTCTAATCTAAAATATTGTTTCTATGTCCCCCTCGCTTTTATTGACATGTTTACATGTCTATCTGTTCGCACCTATTTATACCTATGTGAGTTAGTAATTATAAATAGATTTAAGACTAGTTTTAGTACACCCAACTTGTTAACATACATGTATGTATTAAAACAATAAAATGATGATGATGATATTATTCTATATTACATTAGTTTATTTTTACTCTGGTAATGCCGCCACGTTACTCATACAAGTAGGTAATTACTCATTTTTCCTCACGAGGTATGCCGTATGAGTGGACCCCGAACATCCTAGTATAGAGCAGAAAAATATCCTGCCCCGCAGGGGATCGAACCCAGGTCACCTTGTGTGCAATGCCCAGCGCCCTAACTTACTCTGCTACGGTGACTACTACACATAGAAAAAGTTCTAGGTGTAAAAAAAAACAAACAGTCTGTAATCAGAATCGTACAGGGACCGGATCAGTTTATGAAACCTATCTCCGATTTACCGGTATTTTGTGGGAGACCCGAATAGACTATTATTTTTATTATTCGTACTATATGCGGATTGTGACATTTAAAAAGTCGTTAATATAGTCACCATCAGTGGCTGAATTTGACTTATTTTCAAAGGGCTGGGTGGAAGAGATTACCACAGGCAATGACCCCGCCCTTTAGGTAGGACATTAACTTCATTCTCTTTTTTGTTCTTGTTTCTTTGCTCAATCTTTTTGTTTTTTTCATTATATATTATTTGTATTTTACTGTGTCTATTTTTGTTATACCTAATAAGGCTTACTATAGTAAGAAAAAGGGATAAAGAAAGTGGTGTATTGTAAATCACATCTTCAGGTGTATACTAAGTATACTAATTATACACCATGCCTTGGGTGTTGTTGCGTAGAGTAGGGACACCCGGTAGGTAGCTTGGAGCTTCACGTTCATCGCCCGAAACTGCACCAACAATCTCTCAACCTGTGAGGCCCTCGAGCTCGAGGCACTCGAGGCAGTATTCTCCAAACCAAGTGAGTAGATAGTCGATTCTTTTCTCTCTCTCTCTCTCTCTCTGTGCTATAACAATCTCGCCCGCTATCAAAGGAAAATTAAGCTTTCCCGTGGGCATCCCTTACAGTCCAGTGCCCTCCAAAGCTACCGTACATAAATTTGGTCTTCGGTCCTGAATTTTCCGAACCGTTTTTCCGGGAGGTTAATTTTCCTTTATTGTTCGTAGTTTTTTGTTTCCGCTTGGGTTTGGTTCGGCTTTCGAAAATTAATATTGGGGAGTACTTATTCGTTTTTTTTTCTAGTAAAACCGCTTTCCGCTAAACCGCTTTTGTACTTTTGTTTCAGTGTAAAACCGCTAATTTGTGTTTTTTATGTTTTAATTGTAAACCCGCTCTTTGTTCATTTTTACGTTTCGTGTGAAGGTAATGTTTTTCCGTTTTAATTTTACGCTCTTGGTAAGTCTTTAAAACTTCAATTTTTTTTAGCCTACTTGTGATACGTTCGCATTATTAAAATACTGTCTAATCACAAATTACCGCTTTAGTTTTTTTTTTTTTTTTAGGCTCTTTTATATCTTGCGTTGTTATACTGCCTTTACGTTTTCATAGATACAAAAAAAATCTTTCCATTCGTTTTTTTTTTTTTTTTTAGGGGTTAAGCTCATTGAATTCTAATCAATAGTAATCATGACGATGGTAGAGGAAGAAAAGTTAAGTGGTCTGTTAAATCGTAGAGAAAAGGTTTTCGCTCGAATGCAATCGTTGTTTGACTCTAGCAAAGACCTTACAAGTAAAGATAAGCTTGCTCAATTCTTAGTCCGTTATGATAAAATCGAAGAGCATTATGCAGATTTTGATACCGTTCAGGACGAAATATTTGCTCTGTGTAAGAAGTTGTCCGATAGCACTACCCAAAAGGCTTCGGTATCGCAAGGCGTAAGCTTCGAGGAGCTGTACTATCAAGTAAAGGCTGTAGCTAGATTAAATAGTTTGAGAACATCGCAAGAAAAACTTGCTGAAGCAGCCGTAGCAGCTAAAGCCAGCAGTTCCGCCAGCTCATCAGGTCCGAGTTTACCTTCCGCCCAGACCCCGCGTCTTCCCAAAATTACTATTCCTATTTTTTCAGGTGATAATCTACATGAGTGGCCCAATTTTTATGCTTTGTTTGAGTCTACCATAGAGAGAAATCAGTCACTTTCAAACACTGAGAAATTCCAATATTTAAAAAGTTTTCTTAGTGGTTCCGCACTTTCGCTCATAGAAACATTACCGCTTTCTTCTGCAAACTATACTGTTGCTTATAAAACTGTTGTTGATCGATACCAGAATAAACGCAATTTAGGTGCTTTTTATTTGAATAAATTGTTCTCATTTCACCCGATTTCGTCTGATTCCCTTGAGAATCTTAGAAAACATTATGAATGTTTTTATACCACCTTAGCGGCGTATAACGCCATTGGTCTTGATAACCCCGCTGATTATTTTGCCATGCATCTTGCGTTACGTGCGCTTGACTTGGAAACTCGTCAACGTTTTGAAGCTCAGTTCGAGATGAAAGATGTACCGACCTTTGAACAATTGATGTCGTTTGTACAGAAGCAGTGTCATATTAAGGAAATTTGTCAAATCGCTGATAAAACACCGCAATATAATTTACAAAAGAAAACACCCGCCCCGCACCAACCTAGTTCTAGCAATTTCAGATTTACCCGCAACACGCTGGTTTCGACTGCACAGCAGAACTCTACAACATCTACTTGTCCTATGTGTAAGGATAATCACAAATTGTTTCAGTGTTCCATGTTCCATGCCGCAGATCCCGTAAAGAGATTCGAAATTACAAAAGTTCACAGGAAGTGTTTTAACTGCTTAGGGAATCATTTAATGTCTGAATGCAAGTCTAGGGCGAGGTGTTCCAAGTGTGAAAGCTCATCTCATCATACACTGCTTCATTTCAACAAAGCGCCCGCGGCTCTGCCCCCCAGCGCTTCCCCGGGTCCTGGTCCTGCTGAAACTCTCACCGGTCACACCAGTACACAGGAGAGGAGCACAGTGCTGCTGGCCACTGCTCAGGCACGGATTCAGGATAGTTGTGGGAATTTTCAACCTATTCGTTTGTTGATCGACCCAGGATCTCAGATCAGCTGTATCAGTGTGAGTGCTGTCCAGAAACTTGGATTAAAATGTTCTTCTTCTCGCACTAACATTTCCGGTATTGGTAACGAGCATACATTTCAGAGTAAAGGTAATGTTCAGTGTATGTTAACACCATCGCAGGGGCCAACACTGGAGGTCACCACAGAAGCTGTCATCTTGACTAAAATCTCATCGGATCTGCCGTCTGTGAGTTTGCCGTTTAAGGTGAGAGAACAGTTCTCGTCCATCAGTCTGGCTGATGCAGATTTCCATAAACCTGGAAAAATAGATTTTCTCCTGGGTGCTGATCTTTACCCGCATATTCTTGTCACTGAAGGTCCTAGTATTATACAGGGTGAACCAATTGCGATAAACACAATCTTCGGTTGGGTACTCATGGGAAAGGTTCCAGTCTCAACTTGTGCTGAAACTCAAAACTCGTTGTTTGTGTCTTTAGAACCATCTGTACCACCCCTGGACATACTGATGAAACGTTTTTGGGAAGTCGAAGAAGTGTCCACCCGAAAATTTGAAAATCCTGAAAACGTTTTATGTGAAAATTATTTTGAGAAAACCACTGTTCGTGAACCTAACGGTCGATACAATGTATGTTTGCCGTTTAAGGAATCTGAACCCGCGGTAGGATCTACAAGAGATATTGCCTTAAAGAGATTTTTAGCTTTGGAGGCCCGCTTACAAAAACAACCGCAACTTTTCCAGGAGTATAAGAAGTTTATCGATGAGTATCAGGAGTTGGGACATTTATGTATTGCCCCGCGCCCATCTCCATACCTCATACCACACCACTGCGTTATCAAGGAGTCTAGTGCTACCACAAAACTGCGCGTAGTCTTTGACTCGTCGGTGAAGGATAATAAAGGCGTGTCATTGAATGAGTGTTTAATGATAGGTCCTAAACTTCAGTTGGATATTCCAGATATTATTGTTAACTTTCGTCTGCATCGAGTGGCATTATGTGCAGATGTGAAACAGATGTATAGAGGTATATTGGTCAATGAAAATCACCGCAAGTATCAACACATATTTTGGCGAGACTCGTCTAATGCGCCGCTTCAGGAATTTGAATTGAATACTGTAACATATGGGTTTTCTTGTTCGCCGTATCTCGCGCAGAGAACAATGCGACAATTGGTTCAGGATGAAGGTAAATCCTACCCTCTCGCGTCTCACGCTATCTTACATGAGACCTATGTTGATGACGTCACGACGGGGGCCTCTGATGTTCCGAGTGCGTTAACTTTGAGAAATGAACTTATCTCTTTGTTAGGTAAGGCACAATTTTCATTAAGAAAATGGGCGGCGAGTCATCCAGAGATACTTTCGGATCTTCCTTCAGATCATGTGCTGTCGACTGTAGGCTTCGATGGTGATGAGAACGGAGCGTTAAAGGTGCTGGGATTAGAATGGAAACCGGATGAAGATGTTTTTACTTATTCGATCACTCCTCCTATTGTTAACTCTCAGCATACAAAACGGTCGATCTTGTCTACGATTGCTCGCCTATTTGATCCCGTAGGATGGCTCTCCCCAAGTGTATTTTTTGCAAAATGCATAATTCAGCGTTCTTGGCTAGCTGGCAGCGACTGGAATACCCAGCTACCGGAAGATATTACCGCAGACTGGAATAATTTTCTACTTCAAATTGTGTCACTGTCAAAAATCAAGATCCCGCGTTTCTGTCATATTGCTCCAGAATCAAACTATTCTATTTTAGGATTTTGTGATGGATCAGAGAAAGGCTATGCTGCTATGTTGTATCTTCGATCCGCATCGTCTTCAGATGGCGATATAAAAATATCATTGTTGAAAGCGAAAAGCAGAGTCGCGCCACTCAAGTCAATCACTATTCCACGTTTGGAACTTCTCGCAGCATTGTTGTTATCCCGTCTTGTTGTTTCTATAGAGAAGGGACTTATTCAAAAATTGAACATAAAAAATATTTTGCTCTTCAGTGATTCTACTGTAGTACTCGGCTGGCTGCGAACATCCCCGCATCGGTTGAAGACATTTGTGGCTAATCGAGTTGTCGAAATTTTGGAAAATACTACTCCATCTTCGTGGTATCATATTTCCACACACGAGAACCCTGCTGACTGTGCGTCACGAGGTATCTTACCCAACGAGTTAGTCACTCATCCGCTTTGGTGGAACGGACCTCCGTTCATCAGTCAACCGCGAGACACTTGGTCTCTCACGAATTCCAAAGTGAATCCAGATAATCTACCTGAAGTGAAATCAAACGTCATGTTGTCCACAGCAAAAGATAAAAACTTATTTCTCACGGTCATTGAGAACTATTCGTCTCTAGTTCGACTCCAGCGCATTGTAGCCTTTATTCTCCGCTTTGTGAACAATACACGGTGTAATAGTTCGCTTCGAAAAGGAGGTACTTTAAGCATTGAAGAGCTAAACAAGAGTATGAACTTTTGTGTTCGCGTCGTTCAGGAGGAATATTTTGGTGACGTCATGAGAAAATTGAAGAATGATCCACAATTTAAACATTCGCTTAGAAGACTTTCGCCGTTCACAGATGAAAAGCAGCTCGTCAGGGTGGGCGGTCGGTTGAAAAACTCTCATTTAGGATATACATCTAAACACCCTCTGCTTTTGCCTAAAAGTAATCATTTATCAGTTTTGATCTGCAATCATTATCATTTGTATACGCTACACGGTGGACCACTCATGGTTCAATCTATCATACAGCGCCGCTATTGGATATTGTCTCTGCGTAGCCTCGTACGGCAATGTATCTTCAAGTGCATCCCTTGCTACAAACTTAAAGCTCAATCTTTAACACCACCCATGGGTGACCTACCCGCTGTACGTTTCGAACAGATCAGGGCGTTTCTCAATGTATTTGTCGACTATGCTGGGTTCTTCTCTCTTAAAGAAAGCACGAGAAGAAATGCCAAACTCTACAAAGGCTATCTAGCCATTTTTATTTGTATGTCGACTAAAGCCGTGCACCTTGAAGTGGTGACGGATTTGTCGTCTTCTGCCTTTTTGGCAGCCTTAGATCGCTTTGTAGCCCGACGTGGCATGGCTGCCAAAATCTATAGTGATAACGGAACTAATTTTGTGGGAGCTGCAAGACACATCAAGGAGGTTTATCAAGTGCTCCGTCAGTCGCAGGATCATATCTCGGACTACCTTGGACAACGTGAGATACAGTGGTATTTCAATCCGCCTAACGCACCAAACTTCTCCGGATTGGTGGAGCGAGCTGTACAGAGCTGTAAACACCACATAAAGCGTGTCATAGGTGAACAATCGTTAACTTATGAAGAATTTACTACGTTGATGTGTCGCATAGAGGCAGTACTTAACTCCCGACCCTTGTGTGGACTCCCTTCGTCAGACCCACATGACGGATATGACTATTTAACCCCAGCACACTTTCTTGTGGGGTCTACATTGTTGGCTGTTCCCGAAGAGGACCTAACTTCTCAACGCTTGAATCGCCTCTCACGCTGGCAACTCATTCGGCAAGCTGTCCAGGCCTTTTGGAAAAGATGGTCGAACGAGTATCTACACACCCTCATCCCGAGAGCAAAATGGAATACCGATACGAGAGAGTTGCAAGTAGGAGAAGTTGTGTTTGTTCAATCCACAATAAATCAACTGAATCCATTGAAATGGCCAATTGGTAGGGTTGAGCAACTGATTGCTGGGCGTGATGGTATTGCCCGCGTGGCACAGGTACGTCTTGCTAATGGCTTAATTACTAGACCACTTAATAAACTTGTTCCACTACCATCGGCGTCCAACGAGTAATTGTTTTTCAGTAACGGGCTCCGCGTGGCCGGGTTTTCGCGCTAAAGTACCGCGTTCCGACCGCTTTGCCTCAAAATCGGAGATTTTAGGGTGGGCGGTTATGTTGCGTAGAGTAGGGACACCCGGTAGGTAGCTTGGAGCTTCACGTTCATCGCCCGAAACTGCACCAACAATCTCTCAACCTGTGAGGCCCTCGAGCTCGAGGCACTCGAGGCAGTATTCTCCAAACCAAGTGAGTAGATAGTCGATTCTTTTCTCTCTCTCTCTCTCTCTGTGCTATAACAATCTCGCCCGCTATCAAAGGAAAATTAAGCTTTCCCGTGGGCATCCCTTACAGTCCAGTGCCCTCCAAAGCTACCGTACAGGTGTATACTTAGTAGGTGTACCTTCCGCCAAATTTTGGGAATTACAATTTTAGAGAGAAGATTTCTCTTTCAATACAAATGGAGGCTTAACAGTGAACATCACTGTTAAGAATACCCGCTTTCAAAGGGTATTTCAAAATAACTATCTTGAAAATGTAAAATTTCACAATAGGTACATCATTAGACTTAGGAACACCTAGGTTCTAGCTCCTTTCAATATCATTTCTCATCAAGGAGTAAGGAGTAACGAGCAGAAATTCTAGTTTTCTGTCGGAAACTAAATTCTGTGTATCAAATGTTGTAATTTTTTTCTAAAGAGATCTTTACATTACACAGGAAAAATGTTTCATAAGCGCAGAGAGAAAAGCAAATAATTTTCTTCCTTATTTATCTGCTTTCCTTTGCTTTTCATCTCTTCGGCACGGAGGTTTTAACCTCGCTGAAGGTTTTATACCTCGCACATCAATTAACTCAATGACAAAGATAGAGAACGGAGGCGGGGTCGAGGGTGGGGGTGTAAGACGCCTTTAACTTTAGTAGATATTTTAAGGGGGAGCAGAGAGAGAGGGAGGATAGAGAGGAAGAGAGAGAGAGACAGAGAGAGATAGAGGGGAGAGAGAGGGAGGGAGAGAGAGAGAGAGAGGAGAGAGAGAGAGAGAGAAGGAATCAGAATTGTTACAATCATGAACTTAATAAAAATAATGCAGTTAGAAAAATTAAAAAAAGGATTATTTTTGAATATTTATATTTTATAACCCTATCATTCAATACTTTTTGGTTCGCAATAATTCACATAAAATTTATTCCGTAATAATGAAATCATACTCATAAAACAATCATGTTCTATGGGGGTGTGTATTTCGAGAAAGTAATGTTCCTGCTATTTGAAGTATGTATAATGTGGCCAATATTGTGTGTTTTTTTTTGCATAACTCCATAACGGAGGGGATGGGGAGAAATGGGAGCCAACTTTTTTGCTTATTTCCCCAAGGTCGTTGTGTCAAACGCTCTCCCCCGAATAATTTGATATTTCCACCGTACCCCTCCCACGACATTATCCCCCTACCTACCCTACTTTGGAAATAAATCTTTTTAGAGTATTTATTATTTTCATTTCTACTCTCCCCTTCTCTCTCTCTCCCTAATGCTATGTATCACTCCTTCTCTTTATCTCTACATATTTCTCTTTTTTTTCTCTCTCTCTCCTTGAATGGTATGTAGGACTCCTCCCCAACCATCTTTCTCTCTCTCTCTCTCTCTCTCTCCCCTCTCTCTCTCTCTCTCTCTCTCTCTCTCTCTCTCTCTCTCTCCTCTCTCTCTCTCTTCTCTCTCTCCTCTCTCTCTCTCATTCTTTCTATCTCTCTAACTCTTTCTCTCTCATTATTTCTATCTCTATATCTCTCTATCTCTCTCTCTCTCTTCTCTCTCTTCCTCTCTTTCTCTCTTTCTCTCTCTCTCTCTTTCTCTCTTTCTCTCTCTCTCTCTCATTCTTTCTATCTCTCTAACTCTTTCTCTCTCATTATTTCTATCTCTATATCTCTCTATCTCTCTCTCTCTCTTTCTCTCTTCCTCTATTTCTCTCTTTCTCTCTCTCTCTCTCTCTCTCTCTCTCTCACTCATTATTTCTATCTCTCTCTCTCTCAGTTGTACACACCAACTTTTCAATATATTACAATTATTACACATTGGTAAACATAACATTTTTCATTTTTCTCTTAAAACAGCCAAAAAGATCCATTTCAAATCAAACCTGTGTTGGTATTGCAAACTAGAAAAGAAAATTTAGGTCCGTGGGAGGAGAAAGAGAAGGAGGAGGAAGAGGAGGAGGATCAAAAGAAGGAGGAAAAGAAGGAGGAGAAGAAGGAGGAGGAGAAGGAGGATGAAGAGAAGGAAGAGTAGGAGGAGTAGGAGGAGAAGGAGTAAGAGAAGGAGGAGGAGGAGTGAAGACGAAGCAGTAAAATAATGGGAGGGGATTTTGAAATCATAATAAAGAATTTGTTTCAAAAAAATAAATAGGGTGTGAATAATAAAATCGTGTTTGTGCACGAAATTGAACACATGATAAAGATGAGTGGAGGGAGAGGATTAGAGGCAAGGGAGATAAGGGGGAGATACAGGCAAGGAGAGAAGAGAATGTGAGAGAGTATGTATGGGGAGTGGCAGGAAGAGAGGGATAGAAGAGATGAGAGAGAGTATTTATGGGGAGGGAGAGGAAGAGAGAAATAGAAGAGATGTGAGAATAAGAGAGAATCAGCTCAGTGGTTAAGCACTCGCTTACCATGCGGAAGGTCCTGGATTCGATCCCCCGTGCCTACAAAAATTGGTATTCATAATTTGGTTACAATTGTTTGTAAGGGATACCTTCCGGTGCGCTTGTGTTGACTCAGCACCTAATTGGGCAAAATGTGTCACTTCTCACCCGTCAGAGGTGAGGCATACTACGGGATAGGCAGGCTACAACACAGACCACAAGCGTCTACAGTAGCTCTTGTTTCATGGCTACGAAATAAAAACGGCTGTGAAACACTCCTCTTAGATAAAAAAGGATAGAGGGGGACAAAGAAAAAAAAAGCGAAGGATAAGAAAATGAAGAGAGGGGTGAGAAGAGAAGGATAGGAGAGACGAGAGGGAGAGAGAGGATAAGAGGGGGAGAGACTGGGAGGAAAATAAGGATGAGAGAGGTAGAGCAAAGGAGGAGAAAGAGAGGGAGGAAAAGAAGGATAGGAAATATGAGAGAGAGCGACAGAAAAGGAGACATAGAGATGGATGGGATGTGAGGAAGAGGAGGGGAGGTGTGAGAGACGATCAAGAGGAGGTGATATAATATAGGAAGTGGAACAAATAGGAAGTGTTGGAACAAGGGGTGACATAAGAGGGGTGATAGCATGGAGGTGGATGATTATGAAAAGTAGAAGATGGAGATGGAGAGAGCAAAGATGCAGAGGAAGGAGACAAGAGAAGGAGTATAGTGGTGGAGGCTTAGAGGAAGTGGGAGAGAAGGAAATTGGGATGTAAACAATTACGTTTATAATTATACCTGTTGTGAAGAATCAAACTCCGTTGGAAACAAACAAATTTTCGGCCCTAGCTAGTCTAGATGAGTTTAAACGGATAGCGGGTACGATTCCTTGCGAATGGAGGGTAAAACCCTCGTCCTAATCCAAGACGTTAAATCAAGTAGGATCGTTGGCGTTAGGAAGAGCATCCATCCGGAAAAATGTGCCAAAACCAACCAACCTTAACCATGAGGTTGTAGAACGTCGACCCTGTTTAAGCGGGATAAGACAGCGTAAGAGAAGAAGATGAAGAATCTAACTAACCCCGTTCCCTCTACACGTAATAGATGCTAGGTATTCCATTATTTGTTACAAGGTTCATATTTGAAATCCAATATTGTTATATTTTAATGTTTTATCTAAAACTAGGATTCTTTAAATGTTCACTCACCAACTCGAGTTCGCCTAGGCTCGTAGGCTTGATCACGATGACACTAATCGTGTATGTATTTTTGATGGGGTGACTTTACGTTTTCAAGGCTTGGTACCTGAGTCGCAGCCGCAAGACACGTAGGGTAATAGTAGGTACTTTCTACTTTCTAGGGCCGAATTACAAAACAGGATTATTTAGGTTAAGTTAGACCCTCCCTCAGAGTCTTCTCAAATATTCACAGCACACCAGAGGCCGGATACTGGGTACTGTCCGGGTACTGTCTGGGTACTGGCTGGGTACTGGGTACTGCCTGGCTTCTCTTGACTTTAATCCTGTTTCTTAATTCGGCCCTAAGGCATGGCTAATTTGTGCTGCTATTGTAATTACTGTTTCTCCTCTGAACAGAGATGTCCTTTTACTGGAGTTTGTAATTATTTGTAACATTCTTCAAAATATCGAGCGCCTCTCAATCATTTT
Source organism: Bactericera cockerelli (assembly GCA_024516035.1). Taxonomy (NCBI): domain Eukaryota; kingdom Metazoa; phylum Arthropoda; class Insecta; order Hemiptera; family Triozidae; genus Bactericera; species Bactericera cockerelli. The sequence goes on along the minus strand of CM044962.1, from coordinate 31,780,539 downwards.
TTGCACCCTGTTTATTGGTTATCATATTTTTCTTCAGCATTTCCCGGCGTATTATCTATATCCTGCTAAATAAAATATGTTTACCTACAGGAAAGAAAAAAGAATCACAGCTGTGGCTTTGTTCTGCTCCACCATATCTTGAGAAATAAGGGGAGCATTGTACGAAAATTCAATTTGATTGGGTGCCAGCGTCCATGGCAATATACAGAGTGTCCACTTTTAATGTGCGCCATAGGAAAAATACATGTAAAAACAGTTTTTCTTGTCTCAAAAGTCGCCATTAAGTATTTTAATTAAACCAAATATGTTAACTCATGTATTTTTATCTGAAGAATCCACTGGTGGTAATTTCATACACCTGGGACTTACAGTTAAAAAGTTAAGGGTTCGAAATCCGAGAAATTTGTTATGTTTGAAACTCAACATTTTTGTACAATGGGATACTCTATTTTATGTATTTTTTCACGAGAAATTGATTGGTAATATTTTCAATTACCTGGAGTTTACAGTTAAAAAGTTCTGGGTTCGAAACCGAGTAATTGCGTTATGTTTGAAACTCAATATTTTCGTACACCTGGATACCTACCTGGTTTCTGGTTTTACTAACTGTTATACCCTATTTTAGCATTCTTTAACTTTATTTGTGTATTTTTTCAATAGATATAACGATTTCTGCTTCTTTTGTCCGAAGAAGACCTACTGAAAGAAGGCGTGTTTTTAAACTTGAATTCATGACTTTGTAAAAAAGAACAACTGATAATCAGTTTATGGTTTACTTACTAAATCAGTTTACTTACTGATATTGAAGTTAGATTCGATTTTCAAAGATATCTCCATCAGCAGCAACACAATATCCCAATCTGTCGTAAAATTCATTGAGAACATTTGCCAATTGACGTGCTGTTATGTTGTTGCATGCTTGGGTGATGGCATCTTTCAATGCCTCATTGTTTTACCTTCGTGATAAAGTATTGCTTTTAGGTAACCCCAAAGAAAAAATCATTTGGGGATAGATCGGGTGATCTTGCTGCCCATCAATATCACCATTGTGAGCTATCACCCTTCCTGGAAATGCTGCTTGTAAAAACTCTTTGACTAATCTTGAGTTGTGGGCTGGACAACCGTCCATTAGAAAAAAAAATTCTCTTTCACCAACAACATTTGTGATTCAGGACCAATAACCAATAGGAAGGGCATCCAGCCGTAAAAAATGTGCCAAAACCAATCAACCTCAACTATGAGGTTGAACAACGTCGACCCTGCTTGAGCGGGATAAGACAGAGTAAAAGAAGAAGAAGAAGAAGAATGTGTTGTCTTACTATTCCTGCCCACACGTTTACTTTTTGTGGGTACTGAGTATGAGGCTGTACCAAGAGTAGAGGATTTTCTTTGGCCCACATCCGTGAGTTTTGAAAATTGGGAGCGTGTGTCAGATTTAAACTAGATTTGTCTGAAAATCGAATCTAACTTCAATATCAGTAAGTACCTACCCATAAACTGATTATCAGTTGTCCTTTTTTACAAAGTCATGAATTCAAGTTTAAAACACGCCTTTTTTCAGTAGGTCTTCTTCGGACAAAAGAAGTAGAAATCGTTATATCTATTGAAAAAATACACAAATTAAGTTAAAGAATGCTAAAATAGGGTATAACAGTTAGTAAAACCAGAAACCAGGTAGGTATCCAGGTGTACGAAAATATTGAGTTTCAAACATAATGCAATTACTCGGTTTCGAACCCAGAACTCTTTGACTGTAAACCCCAGGTAATTGAAAATATTACCAATCGATTTCTCGTGAAAAAATACATAAAATAGAGTATCCAATTGAACAAAAATGTTGAGTTTCAAACATAACACATTTCTCGGATTTCGAACCCTTAACTTTTTAACTGTAAGTCCCAGGTGTATGAAATCACCACCAGTGGATTCTTCAGATAAAAATACATGAGTTAACATATTTGGTTTAGTTAAAATACTTAATGGCGACTTTTGAGACAAGAAAAACTGTTTTTACATGTATTTTTCCTATGGCGCACATTAAAAGTGGACACTCTGTATATCATGTTAACAAATGCTTCAGTTACGACTAGCGAGGTGTAGCCTTGGTAGGTGACCCCCATGTAGAAATCTTCATGATAATTTAATGATTGGCAGCTGGGTAAAATTAAAGAGAGATATTTTTATTTATTGACATGTATTGTATTGTATAGTCTACTCATACAACATCTTCAATCAATGCTGATTTAAACCTCTGTCTAGTTCCTCGCAACCTTAGGGACACTGCTCTTACAATTATTACCAGTTGGATCTTGGCTTTCAACTAACTGAAAATTTGAGAATAACTTCTCTTCCAAGGGAGTACATATACAGTTGATTTGTAAGTTTCCTATAAATGGAGTCTGAAACCATCATCTCAACTAACCAGACTAACTTCGAAGTAATAATAATTCCGTGTCCGTGAGACAAGTATTGATACCTAAAGAGTCAGCCGACCTCAGTAGCTTGATGGATAAGGCGGCGGACTTGTAACCTGGATGTAGGTGGCTCAAGTCCAGGGTTCAGCGTAAATTTAGTAAAGCGAGTTTAAGTAGTTGTGATATCAC
>CM044962.1:31714024-31777836 GCA_024516035.1 Bactericera cockerelli | reverse complement strand
CCTCTCCACACGATCTTCTCATTCCTTCCCCAATCCTGTTTATCAAACTAATGGTTTCTGCCGCCCAAAGACCTAGAGTTTCCTTTTTTATACTAAAACAGGAATTATTGTTTTGACATTTTCATGTCTTTGCTCTGGCACATAACCAAAATTATGTGACGAAATTATGTAACGATATTATGTAACGAAATATTGAATTGTAAAGGGAGAGAAGAGGGAAAGTGTGTGTCATGCGCACACTAGCGAAGTATTGAATTGTAGAGGGAGAGAAGAGAGAAGGTATGTGTCATGCGCACAATACGAAATTTGGTCAGGTGGGTTTTGGACCTTGAATAGTAAAGATGAAAATGTCCCAATGGTTGCAGACTCGTATGCAAGCGTTTTTTTAAACAAAAATTTAACATCGCTTTCAACTGCATGGTCATATCAGTAGTCACCGTGGCAGAGTGAGTTAGCGCGCTAGGCATTGTACGCATGGTGACCTGGGTTCGATTCCCAGCGGGGCAGGAATTTTTCCACATGGGAAAGGGAGGAGACTAGAAAACGGTAGTGTAGATTGTAGATCACCCCGGTTTCTTCGCATTATGGCTCACATTCCTGTTTCAGTATGAACTTTTCTCATTCAAGTACAACTCGATGTTTCCCAACATACTGACAACATTGACAACACAGCTTGAAACACGTCAATCACAAAATTTTAATCTCAACTTGTCACCTACGGCTTCCACCGTAGAAAGCCTTTCACATTGTAGTTTTGTATTATTCGGGTGTGTAAAAATGTTAACTTACCGGCTTGAACGACAAGCCTACTGCCTTGTTAAAAAGCCGTTTAAACTGGAAAAAAAGTTAACTTTATCGCTAAGGCAGCCAGCTGTCTTGTAAACTGAGAGACGTAGGTGTACTTACCAAAGCATCGGCGTTTCTTACTTCCGAGAAATTTCTAATATTAGAAATCGGAAGTATTGTGTTCTTTTTTGTAAAAAAAAAAAATATCTTTTTGTTCCGATTTCAATTTTTTACATATTTCTGGACGTTTCATAACCTCCTGAGCAACTTTGATTTTCTGTCTATCCGTCGGTCTTTCTATCCTTTAAAAATTTTCCTTGTAACGCGCAAATCTCGGAAACTACGGAACGGAATTCGATATTCTACCATATAAAACAAATTTGAAGAAAATCGTTTCAGCGGTTTTGGAGATCTCAAAATTGCGACGTGTATACAATGTGAACCAATTACGAGGAAGTAGTGTGTTCACAATTGGCAGTGTATTTTTATTTACTTATCACAAATATGTTTTTTTCAAGAAGGTACCTATTGAAATTCAAAAGAGTAAGTTTACTAAACCTTTTTGCTCAGAAAAAAAATTCAGTCGTAATTTTGTTTATTCTGGATGTGACTTCACTCTAGAACTCTGGATAGGACAAAGTTAGAAGCTCGGGAGTCTCTGGAGGGCAGAAATTTTCGGATGATTGAATCATGGAGTTACGAGTTAAACTTTAATAAAAGACTCAAGGTGATGTTCTCCTGAGGATTAAAAGTTAAGTCAAAATGGGATTCATAGATAATTAGTTTATCAAAGTTTTTTTTCCAAGAAATTTACCCGCAAAACTTTTATTCAGTCAATCAGCACAAAGGACAGTTATAGAACTGTTTGATAAGTGCAGTTTTTGCAGTGAATAAAAGCTTGAATAGAATCCTATAGAAAGTAGTATCCGGAGTGTCTTTCGAAGTACACATCTTAGCAGCCAAATGAAAATGGCTTAGAACAGGTCCTCTGTTTTTTTTTTTTTTTTTTTTTTTTTTTTTTTTTTTTTAAAGATGAGTGTCTCACAGCCGTTTTTATTTCGTAGCCATGAAACAGAAGCTACTGTAGAAGCTTGTGGTCTGTGTTGTACCCTACCCATCCCGTAGTGCCTCCGGTGAGAAGTGACACAATACTTCCCAATTAGGTGCTGGTTCAACACGAGTGCACCGGAAGTTTTCCCTTAAAAAAAAGGAAAGGAAAAGTATAGCTAATTCAATGATTTATTATTATTTTTTACACTATTATTACTTAATGACAACCGTAATTAACTCTTTGGCAACGCCCAATCCTGAACTTTTTAACCACTTCAAAGAGTTTTTTATTTCTATAATATATTTTCGGAAAATAGAGAGACTTTTCTGCGTAAAAAAACACTTTGTATAAAGTTCACATTTTTTGCAAGTATATCTTGGAAAAGAAAAAGTTTTTCTCCGTAAAAAGAAGAGAAACAAATTAATTGAAAACATAATTAAAAGTTCCTAATGGCACTGCTAATGAAGCCTTTCTAATAGCAAGGCTGAACAAGATTGAATAAGGCACTTGCCCTTTTCAATTTACACAACCCCGCTTTCTAACTCTAAATCAAATAAATGAGTCACATTGTCATATATCCATAATAAATATCCCACTTTTCAGGAAACTTCTTGAAAGTCATTTTTGCTGCACCAAACGAAATTAGCAAAGGTTGAACATTAAGTAGTTAATTTATCGTTTTCGCCGCTTTCGCCGCAGAAAAATCCAAAAAATTTATTTCTTATTTTTGGGGGAGGGGGTGTAGGCCAAAAATTCAAACATTACGACTATGACGAGTATTATTAGATGAAAAAAATACGATTTTCGTCTACACTGGTCCCTTGAGACCCAAATCTTTGTGAGAAAATCAACACCTCTCGAGACACCACCTCCAGGAGTTATGAAATTAAAAACACCTATCTAAGAAATCTAGAAATACTAGTAAATAATAAACTATAATTCTGATTTAAAACTTTCAATTTTGCCCTCTTTTTTTATATCTCTAACCAATACAAAAGAGCGTTCGTTTTTTGTAGACCTGTGGCCGAAAAAAGCGACCAATTTTAACAAAACGTTCTATGATTTGTTTGGTATATCAAATGAACGTCCATAACAAATTTCATGTCTCTACCTCTTACCGATCTCGAAATATCATCTTTACACAAACACGGACAGACGGACCCATGGACCAATGGCCGAAAACAACTTTTTTGATGTTCTATGACTAAGACTCGTTCAGAAATTAAAAAAGCTAGGCAGGTCGAATTTTTGACGAAAACAATACTCTCTCTATTAGTAATGATTTTTTTTGGTTCAAGGCAGGAAAAAAATCTTTTAAAGACACCCTGGTCATCCTGACTTGGGGTGTGGGATTTCCACCCACTAAAAACCCACCTTCTCAAAGAGCTAACCGCACCTGGAACCGAAAAATATCATTACTTCAAGACTTAACACTTTGAGCCCATGAATACCATATATGACCCTCAGCTGACATTTCACAAAGGACATGAGTACCATATATGACCCTCACCCAAAATTTCACTGTAGACTTGTGTACTCTATATGGTACTCAAGACCTTCCTTTACTTTGAAGACATAAGTACTCCCTATGGTATTCGTTTCCATGTGTTTCTCATAGGGAATAGGCTCTAGTGGTCCTTGAGAGCAATGTATTAGTGTTGGGTTCTGAAATTTGTGGTCCCTCGTGCTCACTCGCCGATCCCAGCTCTGGGGCTCAAAGTGTTAATGATTATTGTTCTTTCTTATGTTTCCACACTTTCATCCACAAAAATATCGCCCGCTCAACCAAAATCTCGCTCCCCCCCCCCCCCCCAGATCCCCCGCTACATCGTGACGCTGCACGAACTCCTCGCTCACACCCCGCACGATCACGTGGAGAGGAAGAGCCTGCAGAACGCGCGACAGCAACTAGAGGATCTGTCACGACAGATGCACGACGAGGTATAAACACCCAACCATCATCCACCACCATTACATACATTACAGTTTGTGTTTGTGTCTGTATAAGAAAGAAAAAAATCTTATCTTATATTTTGTTAATATTGTAAATTGGTTATGCACCGTAGAATATACAATACCTAACGGTATTTATTATTATTATTATTACCATTACACCACCTTCCATGGCGTAACGGTTGTGACTACTACCCGTAGTCCAGAGATCCTGAGTTCGATTCCAAGTTGGAGCACACTTTTTGCACAGAAAATTCTGATCCCTCCGAACATGTGAAGCTGGCAATTCTGGCCCCACCCAGGCTGAGTGAGGTTAATATGGGTAGCTGGTACGATTCCCAGCGAATGGAGGGTAATACCCCCGTCCTGTCTACCTCAAGTCAGGACCTTAAAACCAAAGAGAATCAATGGACATGAAAGGAGCCTAGACATTGGATCTTCGCGTCCATATAATCCTCTCACCACCGTGATGTAGGTATCAATACCTATCTCACGGACATAGAATTATTATAATTATTACATCATCCACTACCATTACATCATCCACTACCATTACATCATCCACCACCATTACATCATCCACTACCATTACATCATCCACTACCATTACATCCACTACCATTACATCATCCACTACCATTACATCATCCACTACCATTACATCCACCACCATTACATCATCCACTACCATTACATCATCCACTACCATTACATCATCCACTACCATTACATCATCCACTACCATTACATCATCCACTACCATTACATCCACTACCATTACATCATCCACTACCATTACATCATCCAGTACCATTACATCATCCAGTACCATTACATCATCCACCACCATTACATCATCCACTACCATTACATCCACTACCATTACATCATCCACTACCATTACATCATCCACTACCATTACATCATCCAGTACCATTACATCATCCAGTACCATTACATCATCCAGTACCATTACATCATCCACTACCATTTCATCATCCACCACCATTACATCATCCAGTACCATTACATCATCCACTACCATTACATCATCCACTACCATTACATCATCCACCACCATTACATCATCCACCACCATTACATCATCCACCACCATTACATCATCCACTACCATTACATCATCCACTACCATTACATCATCCACCACCATTACATCATCCAGTACCATTACATCATCCACCACCATTACATCATCCACTACCATTACATCATCCACTACCATTACATCATCCACCACCATTACATCATCCACTACCTTTACATCATCCACTACCATTACATCATCCAGTACCATTACATCATCCACTACCATTACATCATCCACCACCATTACATCATCCACTACCATTTCATCATCCACCACCTTTACATCATCCACTACCTTTACATCATCCGCTACCATTACATCATCCACTACCATTACATCATCCACTACCATTACATCATCCCCTACCTTTACATCATCCACTAACATTTCATCATCCACTACCATTTCATCATCCACTAACATTTCATCATCCACTACCATTACATCATCCACTAACATTTCATCATCCACTACCATTACATCATCCACTACCATTACATCATCCACTACCATTACATCATCCACTACCATTTCATCATCCACTACCATTTCATCATCCACTAACATTTCATCATCCACTACCATTACATCATCCACTAACATTACATCATCCACTACCTTTACATCATCCGCTACCATTACATCATCCACTACCATTACATCATCCACTACCATTACATCATCCACTACCATTAAATCATCCACTACCATTTCATCATCCACTACCATTACATCATCCACTACCAAGCATCTCAGCCAAGCTCTGAGCTCTGGCTGCTTAAAACGATCCAACTTTGCCACTTAATTTGATTGGTGGCCATCACTCCCCCAGCTGAAGCCAAGATGGTCACAACAACCAAGTTATAAAATATAAATGTGTTTCTTTGTGTTATTATATCACAATTGTAGTGGGTAGCGCAGAATTATAGGTCTTTTCCATATCATTAATATCCCAATATCCTATTTTTGCCTATAATTCCGCCACTGGTCGCTGCTCACATTAAAGCAGCTACTCATTTTTCCTCACGAGGTATGAGTGGACCCCGAACACCCAAGAACAGAGCAGAAAAAATCCTGCCCCGCTGGGAATCGAACCCAGGTCACCGTGCGTGCAATGCCTAGCGCGCTAACTCACTATGCCACGGTGACTTCTACAACCAAGTTCGTAGAGCATTTCTTTTGCTCTTTTGGACGAATAAGTAAGCAACATTTTCGCCTGCCTGTGGCCGGGACTCATTCAGGAAGTTCTTCAGAATTAATCCCACTCTCAAAAACTTCAGGGCGTTTATAAAACTACCATTCACTACCATTACTACCAAGCATCTCAGCCAAGCTCTGAGCGCTGGCTGCTCAGAAATGATGGACTCTGGCACCAAGCATCTCAGCCAAACTCTGGCTGCCTAGCTGCTTAGCCCAAATTAGCTACTCTCTAATTGTTATTTTATTTACATTGTATTTATACTCAAGTAAATAAAGAGGTGCTTTGTTAAGTTGGCTGGAGGCCATCACTTTCCCAGCTGAAGCCAAGCTGGTTACAGCAACCAAGTATTGATAGTCGCCATGGTTGCGGTTCTAGACTTGTAATGTAAACAATCTAGCTCATGGATCAATGATCTGTGGATCGGAATCCACCCATTGCTTGCATTTTTTTGCATTTGTTTGAGTATGTGACCACATAAAAGTAAGATGAGAGTTAGGTGTTAGAACATGCTTTTACCATTAACCTCACCTGGTGGTTGCCTTCCACTATAAGTAGAGTATTCTTATCATTATAAACACCAGTGAAATATTTATGAGAATAGTACATTTGTAATTGTTCGTTGGTAGTGCAAAAGAGTTTGCATATAAATAAATACTTACCTACAGGGTGTATAACGTGTCTCTCTCATTAGTCATTACTCCACCCCGCATCTCAATATGATATTCTTGTCTTTTATGATCTATCAATCTATGCGCGGTGACTGGAAAGTCCGTTTCTCCCATGAATGAACCACACTGTGTGGTTAAATTTAGACCGATATTAGTTAAAATGTATCTTTAAAAAATTAGGTAACAAAAAAATTCTAATAAAAATCCAAGTTAAGAATGAAGGTTCCTCACAGTCCCTGTGGCCATTTTGAACTCAACTTAATTCCATTTGGGACTTGGGACCATTTTTTTGGAGCTATTATTAATTTCTACTTACTCTCTTTTTTGTTCCAAGTTCTATGTTTTCTATTATCTTTACTCTCTAATTGTTATTTTATTTACATTGTATTTATACTCAAATAAATAAAGATGTGCTTTGTTAAACGGTTGGCATAATGGGACTACCTATCCTGCGCTGACAGTCTAAATAAAGCACTACCTAAGTAGTATAAAAATGGATGGTCATTTCCCGTAAGCAAGAAAACGTCATAACTCTGGCCTCGTTTATCCGAGGCTCAACATATTATACTCAAAAGATCCGCCTCGACGACCGGCATCTTTTGGTACCACTTCCACCCCCCTATCTCAATTCTACCCCCCCCCCTAGGGTGGTTTATGTACATTAGCAAAGAACTCGTTATAAGTCGGGCCTCGTTTATGCGAGACTCAACATATGATACTCAAAAGATGTGTTTCGATGAGTTCTATCTTTTGCCCCCATGTCCAGGGTTCGATTCCCATTCACAGCGCAGTATGTCGTACGTGTGTAATGTTCATTCTTCGTCGAATTGAAACAACAACAGCAAAGTTAAAGTTAGAGTAAATTCAATGATCTTGATGGGAATCGAACCGAGGACAGAACCTTCAGAGTCCAGACTTGAGTGCAGCGTAACCAAGGTCACAGACTGCGATGCTTCGATTCCAGTATGCTAATGAGGTGAGAGACGTTGATGCCGGTGAACCGAGACGTTCGAGTTCATTCACACTGTGCAACCAGACTTGGAGCTTGGACGCTCATTAGTATTCATACTGGGTGGATGATTTATACTGGGTGTAGGTTATTATTTTTATTTAGTTAATTATATTAGTCCAGACTTGAGTGCAGCGTAACCAAGGTCACAGACTGCGATGCTTCGATTCCAGTATGCTAATGAGGTGAGAGACGTTGATGCCGGTGAACCGAGACGTTCGAGTTCATTCACACTGTGCAACCAGACTTGGAGCTTGGACGCTCATTAGTATTCATACTGGGTGGATGATTTATACTGGGTGTAGGTTATTATTTTTATTTAGTTAATTATATTAGCTTCCCTCAATTCTTCTTCTATAGAAAGAATTTCATTGTTATGAGCAAGTATATTTCCAGCGGCTTGTGATCTTTTCAAAAGTAAAAGCCTCTGAATCAATTCATTAGGATTGTCGAAATATACATATTCCTTATCTTGATTACTCTCTACCATCATTCCTTTTCCATATTGCATTACTTTTGTTGTTATAGGATCCAGCTGTGTATTCTCTATAATGTTTTTATAGTTACGTTCATCCAATGTGCTAATATTTTCCTGATTTGGTTGTTTGAGAAACAAAAGTTCCATAAGTCCATGGGTGACTGGATATACTTTACCATCGATAGTAAAGTGTTCGCTGGGTATTTTGGAAAAATGAATTTCTTTCTTTCCAAGGTAATATTTTCCTTGCTTTGATTTTATACCAGTTGCTTTGTCAATTTCAATCGAGTCATTTGATTGTATCCGTTGTAAAAACCGATCAATTAAGGAGGTTTTTTTAGGTTCAATCTCTTCTTTCCACTCACTCGATGTTGCTTCAAATGGTGGTAGTAGTGATGATGACAGTTCTCTTCTACGTTCCAATAATTTTCCCCTTTGTAAAGCATCAGCTGATGGTTGTGGTGAGTTTGGCATGGAAATACTGAAACGTTTTTCTCTGAATGGAGACGACGACGAGTAGCCTGGACTAGGAAAGACCGTTTGATTGTATTGTTTCTGCAATAAATTTCTATCATATTCAATGGGACTACTTGGATAATTTGTTTCGGGCGTTTGAACAGTTGAATCAAAGTTCCAGCTTTCTAGTGGACTTGCATATTCTGTTTCAGGTGTTCCAGCAGCAGATCTTCCAGACGGACTCTCAAATTTTTTCAAAAGGGAAGGTAAACGTCTCAGGGAAGCTGTTGTTGGTTCTCGTTTGATGGAAACCGACTGTGATGCTGATTGTTTTTCTTTCATTTTCCTCAAGAAATCAACTTTTTTATCTTTAAGTTGAACAAGTTTTGTTAATGGTTCAACCACTGGCTTCAAAAAGTCACTAATATTGCCTGTTTTTTCATCTTGTCCAATTTTTAGGGATAACGTTTTCTCTCGTATGTCTTTCTGCGCGTCACTAATTTTTTTCGCTAAAATTTTAGCCTCACTTAGTTCTTTCGAAAGACTCATGTCTAATTGTAACCTCAATTGTTAAGCACCAGGGTTTATATATCTACGAAATATTTATCCAAACCACAACGATAGCGTCCGGTATCTGATTCTTTGTCCAACACAAGGAAACCATGTTTTTCTTTCCAACAATACTGACATAGCTCTTTAAACTTTTCGAAAGGTAAATCAGAAACGTGATCGAAATAAATATGTTTCAAGTTTAGTGGATCTTGTTGAAAGATACATAGGAAGTTTGCATTATCCCGAATTAATTGTTTACCGATAGCTGAGTAGGTTTGTGCCAAGAGAATGGTATCTACTAAAAAATGTCGACCTTGAGAAAAATATTGTTTAATATTATTTTGTTTTTCAAACGCAATGTCATCCATTACAAAAACAGTATTTTTCTTTGTTTCACATGGTGGAATCACTTCTTCATTGTTTTTAAACACTTTGTATTCAACTTCTTTGATTCCTTTCAGCACATTCTCCAGAAATCTATACTTAGGTTGTTGAAATGATTTCGAGTAAATGTAAACATTTTCAAACCGTAATCCGTGTGGATGTAACAGAAGAGCCAGCAAGAGATTTGTTTTGCCAGATCCGCTTGGACCGACTATTAAAGCTCGAACACTGTTTGGAAAAAAATCTCCATGTCTTTTTAATTTTGAATGTACATTCATATCGCTCACAAAATCAAAGTTTTCAACATTCAATTTTTGTTTACAATTTATAGTTTTCATTTTCTATATATATATAAAGCCTTGTTTTCACAGTAATCACTTTATTATTAATGGTACGCAGACGAGGAAAAGGTCTTTTAAATACTGTCATTGATAAATTACCTTTCGAAGTTCACATCCCATCCTACAGATTCTGTGGACCAGGAACAAAATTAGACCAACGAAAAGATCAAGAAGGAATCAATCCATTGGATTCAGCCTGCAAAGAACACGATCTCAAGTACGCCAACAGAAACGCTGATCGCACACAAGCCGATCGGGAATTGGAAAATAAGGCCTGGCAAAGAGTATTGTCCAAAGATTCAAACCTATCGGAAAAAGCTGCTGCCTGGTTTGTCACTAACGCTATGAAGGTAAAAAGAAAAATAGGCGCAGGTCTCCGACGCAAAAAGAAGAAGACATCAATTACTTTTCGGAAACTATCTAAAGCTGCTACAGAGGGAATGAAGTCTGCTGGTAAAAATGATAACTTAAAATTGATTAGTAAACATGCTTTGATGGCTGCACGCAAAGCTAAACGGGGAAATAGAATAAACAAGAAAATACCGAGAATTCTCAGAATACCCAGGACAATGTCAGGTGGATTTTTACCAGCTGCTATTCCCATACTTGCCGGTTTAAGTGCTATTGGATCGATTGTCGGTGGCGTAAGTGGTATTGCAAAAGCAATCGCAGATTTTAAGACCGCTAGTTCTTCGGGTGCTGTCACTCCTATTAAGAGTGGACAAGGATTATACATAAAACCCTACTCAAACTATTTTAACGTTTTGTCAAAAAACTAAATGATTTGCCTCGAAGAGCATTGACAAACAGTGATATTCTGAAAAAGGTTCGTGAAATCAATGTTCCACATTTTCGAGGCATATACAGTTTGGATCTTTTACCACCGAAACCAAGAAAAAATGAAGTGATGGTTGTTAATCTCGACAGATCAACAGGACCTGGGACTCATTGGATAGCTATGCTGAAGAAAAATAAGCATGCGTTTTATTATGATAGTTTTGGCAACTTACGTCCGCCTGTAGAAATAAGAACTTATCTTGCAGGTTATGAAATTTTCTATAATTATGAGCGACATCAACAATACAGAACAGTCAATTGTGGACACTTGTGTTTAAAGTTTATTGTACAAAAAACTATTGAACTGTTTAATAAATAAATAAAAAATAAAAAAAATGTCCAGCAGAATTTTTCATATAACTTCTAGACAATCTGAAATTGTGTGTTCAATATTTCCTCCTTTAAAAGTTACATCAGACGCTGTGATTGGTTTAACACAATTCCAAACTTACAATAGTATTCCAAACATTGATCAGACAAATAATGTTTTCAGATATCAGGATGATAATAAAAAGTGGACTGACATTGTAATAGACAAAGGAACATATGAATTACTTGATATTGAAAATTATTTAAAATCCCAGTTGGGTGAAAATGCATTAGCTATTAAACCCAATGTAAACACTTTGAAATGTACTTTTTGGTGCAAGTATAATGTTGATTTCAAGGAGTCCTCACTGGCTGATATGCTTGGTCTACCAAAAGAAAATTACGCAGCCCATACTATGTTGACTTCAACAAAAAACTTGGAAATTTCCAAAATAAATTCTATACAAATTGATGTAAATATAGTTTCTGGTTCCTATCAAGACGGTGTGCCCAGTAATTGTTTGTACAAATGTTTCCTAAATGTACCACCAGGTTTCCGGATCACAGAAGTTCCCAATAATGTTATATATTTACCCCTCAATACGGATGAAATCGACAGATTAATTGTGAAGCTTGTTGATGAAAGACATAATTTAATAGACTTTCAAGGTGAAGAAATATCGTTAGAATTACATTTGAAAATATGATTGTAATAAAACGGACGAAAAGCAATAAAAAGAAGACACCATCTCTACTTAAGATCATTCCATTAAGTGACATACAAGTGAAAAGTAAGAAGAAAAAGAATAAAAGAAAATTAAAAAAACTAACAAAAAAAAGTGTGAAAATATTAAAAAGTTTAGGCTATAGTGTAAAACAAAAATGAACATGGAAGATAGTATTTTGAATGTGAACAATCGTGTAACTTATGATGAAAATATAATTCGTTATGAAACACATTCATACGGTCCATATACCAGTGTCAGTTTGGATGCCACGGATAATATAATTATCAGTATTAACCAAGAGAGTTCATACCTACTTGTAAGTGAATCGGGAATCTACATTGAAGGAAAAATTGTGAAAGAAGATGGCAGCAACCTAGATGCTAATAAGAACATAAAGTTTGTAAACAATGGACTATGCTTCCTATTTGATGAGATTCGCTTGGAAATGAATAGTGTTGAAATAGATTGTATTAAAAATGTTGGCATAACATCTACGCTCAAAGCATATCCATCATACTCAACTGATGAAATGAAAAAGTATGAGACAGCTGGACAGTCAGTTGAGATTACATCAAGCTATACATTTAGCGGTTATATAAAACTCAAATATCTATTGGGTTTCGCTGAAAATTATGATAAAATTCTCCTAAACCAACGTCTTGATTTGATTTTAATGAGATCTAAGAGCTCCAAGGATGCTCTTATTTCTACAGGTACAACTGCTGTAACTGATGCAAAAGTTCAACTAACGAAAGTAGTATGGAAGGTGCCACATGTTCAAGTCAGTGATCCCATTCGTTTAGAGCTACTCTCACAATATAAAAGAAATGTTCCGATTGATATGAGTTTTAGAAAATGGAATTTAAATTACTATCCAAATTTACCGGCAAGTAAAGAGATTAATTGGACTTTGAAGACAACTACGGCCCAAGAAAAAGCTAGATTTATAGTTTTAGGCTTCCAAACAGATCGGGACAACAGCTTGACAAAGGATCCATCAGAGTTTGACAGTGTGAAACTTAAGAATTTAAAAGTCTATCTCAACTCACTGTGTTTCCCCTATGAGTCTCTGAATATTGACTTTGAACAAAAAAAGTACATTCCTCTCTATTTAATGTATTGTGCTTTCCAAGAGAGTTACTATGGAAAAGTTAGTGAACCCTATCTGAGCTATAAAGATTTTCTAACAAAGGCTCCTATTGTAGTACTTGACTGTTCAAAACAGTCTGAGTTGTGGAAACATAGCTCTACAGTAGACATTCGGATTGAATATGAACTAGCTGAGAATGCTCCAAGTAAAACAACTTTATATGCATTAATAATTCATGATTCAATTATAAGACTCTACCCACTAACCAACACAATCCAGAAAATAATGTAGACGCGGATATGTGAATGCTAATGTAGAGAACAACTTGTTTATTGCCTCATTAAAATATATTCGATTTCCTGACTGCTTTGGAATTATGCAAATCAGATACTGAGAAATGCTAATGTGGAGAACAAGTTGTTTATTGCCTCATAAAAATATATTCGATTTCCTGACTGCTTTGGAATCACTGCTTATGTGCAACCATCGAACCAAACAGGCGAGTAAATGAACTCGAAGGTTAATGAGCATCATTAGCATACTGGAATCCGAGCTTCATATGAGGAAATACTATTACAACAGATGGCTACACTCCAAGATTTTTAGTTTAAATAGTTGGACTTGTACATGATCATATTCATTCCAACACAAGAGACGCAGTGAACATTATCACTTTTCTTTAAGTTGGTGAAGTGTTAAACTCTAATTTTTAACCTAACCTTATATAAATATAGATACATTTTCTTTTTTATATTGTGAATAATTATTTTGTGAACATTATTGTATTATTTTTTAAGTTATAATTATTTCTTTTAACATTGTTTTTATATATATATATACAATTTATTTTTTACAACATTATAATCATTTACCCTGCTGTTTTTTAAAAAATAATGAGTGCCACCATAACACTTAAAATTTTAAAAAACCATAGACTATTAGAATTATTAGTAAGAAAAGTTTTTAACATTGCTTCGAAAGACATAGTGAAGCCGGAGTCAAATATATTAGTGTTTAAAACCGCTTATAAAATTGGAAAAGGTAAAATTCTTGAAAAATTGGAACTGGCTGCTGGAGATTTTGAAATTGTCAAAGTGACGTGGACTCAATTGGATGAATGTGAAGAACAAGAACTAACTAGACTAATCAACAATAGGAAGTGATTGTTGTATCGTGTCCACCATTCAATATCTTCAGCACGCACTCAAATATTCTTTATTTAATGGTATGTTATAGATTTTTTTTTAAATGTATATACAATCTTTATATTCATTATCATTAAACAGTATAAGTCATCAACTCTTTCAACAACATGAAGACCTTTTTTATTTAATCTTTGAGGATGTGCATGAAAAACATGCAGATCGACATTTTTACTCTGTAATAGATACATTTATGACCGAAAAAGGTTATAAAAATAAGATTACAGAAACAATTAAACAATTTCAAGTACCTCTAAATATACAAGAAGATATTTTTAAATTTTTTTATAATGATATAGTAAATATTGAGCGTTATGTGCTGGAATTTGTTCTAGAATATAGTCCAAAATGTGTTCAAGGTGAGCCTTGTCAACATATGAGAATATATTCTTTTGCAGAATCTCTTATACCTCATATTAGTGAAAATATAACAATGTTTAATTGTGTTACAACACATGCACAGTATTTTCCAAAAGATTGTGATGATATCATGTGTGATATAATGGAGGAACTTGAAAGAGACGAAATTGAATTAGCCAACATGTATTCAAAAAAACATTGAAAGAGTTGAAAAATTTACATACTGTTTCTTTACCTATTGATTTTTTCTTTTTTTTTTTTTGTTTCTTTTTATCAATATCCACTCAATTCATCAATTATTTTTACAAATGGATTCCTTGAGAAACATCATTCTATGTGAAATTTGTTTTATATATTTAAAAAAAATATTGAATTAATCATAGAAATAATTGATAGGGAATTACGTTTTTATGAAAATTTGAAATATAAAACTAAGACAACAGAAAAAAAAGATGCTTTGTTTTTAAAAATTGTGCAGAAATATTCTTGAATTTGATATACCAAAAACATTAATTCATGAAATACAAAATAAATTAATGGATATTATAATAATAATTACACTTGAAGGGCATGGAATAGTATATTGTGACAATGTTCGGGAAAAATATGTTGAGACAATTAAACATATTTTGTCACATAATTCATCCAATTTATTTAAAAAATATATATTTTCAAATCAAATAAAAAAAAATTGAACTTTCCTAAATTGATTATATACATTTGGAAAGAATATAATTGGAATGTTGGACAGATTTAAGATTGAGTGTAAATAATAATATCATTAATATTGTTTAATATAACTCATTAGTTAATTTTATTGGTATTGATATTATTTTTTAATAAAAAGAATCTTTTTCTTTCTACTGTCATTCACCTTCTTTTTTTTATTTTCTTAAGGTTCAATATGGATATTCCCAGAGTACGCATAGCCCTGTGTAATATATGTAATGAACATTATAGTTTTACAAGTGATGCTCAAAAAAGGGAACATGATAACTCTGTACAGCATCAAAGAAACACTTTCAACAGCTATCCTGACAATGTTACATTAGTAGAGACTGCCTATGGGAATAGAATGAGAGTATATTTTGTTAAAAATTACACCTATAAAAATTCAAATCAATTTCTTCAAGAGTTTGTAAAAGACAAAGTGATGGAGTTGAAAGATGAATTTTTGAGAAATTATCAGAGTTTCAAATTTTCAGCTAAATACTTTGTTTTTTTCAAACAAATCACCAAAGAAGATGAGATTAAACTAGCCTCATTTAAAACCAAAAATTTTATAGTGTGTCAAATTGTAGACTTTGATAATGTATGGCAGGAGGCTGTAGAAAGTTTACTATCGGAAATGCTTGATTTTGAATTGAAAGGAAGCGGTTGGACCATGGAGTCAATCGGTGGAATTATGCTCTCCTTCTTGCAATACCAACCTATTCGCTGTGGAATCTTTATTGAGACCCCGGATTTTCTTGAGAATAAACGACAAACTGTATTTAATGTCAAAATCAATGACAACTATTGCTTTAAATATTCAATGTTGGTTAAGTTTATTTCCCATTGGTCAAAACGTAATTATAAGAAAAGCTATACAGATTTGGACAGTAAATACAATTGGTCGGGTTTGTCATGGCCAGTTAAAATTGACGAGCTGGACATATTCGAAGGTAACAATCCGGGGGTAGCAGTAAATGTTTACACTGTGGACACAAACAATATGATCCAACCGTTTCGCATTTCCAGAATTGATAACATGCAGAGTTCAAATGATTTACTTTTGCTTAGAAATAATGATGATGATGATACTGTGTCACACTTTGTATATATAAATAATTTTAATGAATTAATGCGTCATACATTACCAGCATCATTGAAAAAAAATGGGTGTAAAACAAAATATAATGTATGTAAAATCTGTCTATCTCTCTTCCTCGTTGAAAAACATTTTCACGAGCATCAATGTGAGAGACAGCAGACTACGTTCACCCTCGACAGTGTCCCTTCATTTCTAAGCAGAAGTAAACATTTACATACCTTTGAGCAGGGACTTGGTAGTTTTAAGAAATGTATCATTCATGCTATTGAAAATATTCAAACTTTAAATTTCGATGGTATACAACAGTGATTCTCAACGTGGGCGATATCGCCCCCTGGGGGGCGCTGGGGGGGCAATGAGTACGTTTTGGGCAGTCGGGGGGCGATGAAATTATTTTGGGCAATAAGGGGGCGATGGAATTGGCTTGACAAGCTCATCATCCTATATATAAAAAAAAACCAACTCCTCCACCAGTGACTAATTTGTCACCATTTGCACCAACAACAACTATATTCAGAAAAGATAAACAGCTTAATGTGACGTCATCAACAGCAACCAAAAGTCACGTGACAGCGTCCTCTCCTCTTATAACCTTGGTACAGTCGGTATTTCTTTTATCAGTGCGTAGTGACTAGTGACTTCAATCAGCAGGCCTGTGCTCTTTTTCTGTAAGATTTAATTTTGACTTCAGTATATTCTTGACTTCAATTACTTTCTACTTACCTAAGTACACTTGAGAGCAGAAAAGCGAATCAAACTTTTTCCTCCACCAAATCTGCCATATCTTCGAAATTACTATTTCTATCGAGTCGTAAGATATCTCAAAATGTTGTAAATTTTATTTTCTACAATTTCATAATTTGATTGTTAAAAAAAAACCTACCAGAAGCCGTCAAAATTAAATTTTACTACAGGATGTCAAAAAAGAAGACAAATATGATTTTTTTTAATTTTTAACAAGAGACGTTATAACCTGAAAAATCAACAAGATTCATTCATAACAATGGTGAATCAATATTTTGTTGCCTCCCCGAGCTTTTGATCACAGCATTCATTCGATTTGGTAGTGAGTGGATCAAAGTAACCACAATTTCTTGGGGCAAACTCTCCCATTCTTCGGTGAGGGCGATCTTGAGCTCTGCTACAGTCTGGGGAGCCGGTATTCTGCCTCGAACACTTCGTCTGAGTTGGTCCCATAGATTTTCAATCGGATTGAGGTCGGCACTAAGAGAAGGCTAGTCCAAAGTGTCAATATTCTCCTCTCCAAAGAACTCCCGAACACAGTTTGCCACGTGTGGGCGGGCATTGTCGTGCATGAGGAGGAACTGGTCGCCCATAATTTGATCGAGAAGAACCACATGAGTCTGCAGGACTTCAAGAAGCTAGAATTTAACCAAAGAGAACTTCAACTGGACCCAAACTCTTAAGGGAGCACAGGAAAAGGAGACTCAGATTCGCCATAGAACACGTGGATTGGACACCCGAGCAATGGCGTTCTGTTCTCTTCACTGATGAATGCCGGGTGTGTTTGTTTGGTGATGACAGAAGGAAAAGAGTCTATCGAAGAGTGGGAGAAAGGTATGCTGAGTAATGCATCACAGAAACTGTCAGTTTCGGCGGTGTTTCCTGTATGGTGTGGGGTGGCATTTCAACTAAAAGAAAGACTGAATTGGTTTTCATCACATGCGGTGCGGGAGGTGGCCTGAACAGTCAGCGATACATTGATAAGATCTTGCAGACCCATGTGGTTCCTCTCGCTCAAATTATGGGCCACCAGTTCCTCCTCATGCACGACAATGCCCGCCCACCTGAGTTCTTGGGTGAGGAAAATATTGACAATTTGGACTGGCCTTCTCTTATTCCGGCCACAACCCGATCCAGGATCTATGGGACCAACTCAAACGAAGTGTTCGAGGAAGAATACCGGCTCCCCAGACTGTAGCAGAGCTCAAGATCGCCCTCACCGAAGAATGGGAGAGGTTACCTACCCCAAGAAATTGTGGTTACTTTGATCCACTCAATACCAAATCGAATGAATGCTGTGATCAAAAGCTCGGGGGGGCAACACAAAATACTGATTCACCATTGTTATGAATGAATCTTGTCGATTTCTCAGGTTATAACGTCTTTTGTTAAAAATAAAAAATAAATCATGTTTTTCTTTTTTTTTTGACATCCTGTAGTAAAATTTAATTTTGACGGCTTCTGGTAAATTCTTTTTTAAAATCAATTTATGATATTGTAGAAAACGAAATTTACAACATTTTGAGATATCATACGACTCGATAGAAATAGTAATTTCGAAAATATCGCAGATTTGGTGGAGGAAAAAGTTTGATTCGCTTTTTCTGCTCTCAATTGTAGTTCTGATTTACAATGGATACTAATTTTAACCTACTTACTGATTGGGGGAATTGGAGGAGGGGGGGGGGGGGCGATGAAAGGGATAATTTTCGCAGAGGGGGCACTATGCTACAAAAGGTTGAGAACCACTGGTATACAAGATAATACAAGCTTAAAGCAAGTACTTTGTTTTGAGAAACATAATTCTTTCTTATCCATCAATATTCTTGGTGCGGAAGAAGTCGAAAAGAAGAAGAGAGTTTTCATTCTCAAAGTTTGTAAGGAGGAAAAGTCAATTCACATTGATTTATTGTTAACTTGTAATGAATCAGGAATACATCATTATTCTCTCATTAAAAACTTCAGTAGATTCATTACAAGATTTCACTCCAAACATACTGCTTATAATACTCGATTTTTCTGCAAAATGTGTTTTACCGCATTTGGTAATGAAACAAGATTGCTGGAGCATAGAAAATTGTGTGGTAAACAAACTCCTTGTATTGCTTATATGCCAAAACAAGGTGAAAACATTTTAAAGTTTGAACATTTTCAGTACGAACAAAAAATTCCTTTCGTGATTTACACAGATTTTGAGTGTATTTTGAAAAAAGTTAGCTCTTGTGAACCATCATCCCTCAACTCATACACTTTAACCACTCAACAACATGTGCCTTTTTCTTTTTCCTACTATGTGATTGGACCAAATACCAACAAGTTGATTACATACACAGCTAAAGATGAAAATGAAGATGTTGTTGAGATATTTTTCAAGATGTTGATTGATGATGTAAAGCAAATAGATGAATTTTACAAGTCACATGTTCCACTCAACCTTTCACCCGATGATTGGAGACGTTTTCACGAAACCAAAGAGTGTGAACATTGTAAAAGAACTTTTACGGACACTTTGAAAAAAGTGAGGGATCAATATCATTATGGTGATGGGAGCCTTCGAAAAGTTCTTTGTAATAAATGTAATTTAAAATTTAAGAATGAAAAATTTGTCCCTGTTGTAGCACACAATTTCTCAGGCTATGATAGTCATTTAATTATACAAGGTTTAAATTATGATGATAAAAAAATAGATATAATTCCAAATTCAACGGAAAAAATACGTTTCCTTTTCAAAGAAGGTTACCGACAATCTCAGTGTTCGATTCATTGATTCATTTCGGTTTTTGTCGGGTAGCCTAGACAAATTAAGTAAAACATTGCCCAAGGAAAAATTTTATCATACAAGGAAACATATTCAATCGGACATTGATTTTGAATTATTGACTAGGAAAGGAATTTTTTGTTACGAGTATCTCGATAGCTATAGTAAATTGTTAGACACTAAGACGTTACCCCCTCTTGATGAATTTTATTCCTCTTTAACAAATAGTTCGGTTACTCAGGAAGATTATAATCACGCTCAGAAAGTGTGGACACATTTCAAGTGTCAAAACTTGAAAGAATATTCGGAAATTTATCTGAAAACCGATGTGTTATTATTGGCAGATATTTTTGAATCCTTCCGGTCCCTTTCCCTTGACATATACAGCTTAGATCCTGTGTGGTACTACTCCTTGCCAGGTTTAACCATGGATGCTATGCTTAAAAAAACAAAAGTCGAAATAGAACTTTTAGTAGACTATGACATGTACCTGTTTTTCGAGCAAGCAATTCGGGGAGGTATTTGCCAATGTATTCAAAAGTACGCAGAGGCAAATAATAAATATATGGGAAGTGAGTTTATTTCATCTGAAAAATCTTCCTATCTCACCTACCTAGATGCTAATAATCTTTACGGTTACAGCATGATTCAGAATCTTCCTTTGAAAGATTTCAAGTGGTTGAATCAACAAGAAATCGATAACATCACTATTTTAGATCTTACTCCACAAGATGATGTAGGTTATTTTTTCGAGGTAGACGTGGAATATCCAAGAGAAATTCATGATTTACACTCAAATTTACCTTTCCTCTGTGAGAGTAAGAAATCTCCATCATCCAACGCTCATAAACTTCTTACAACTTTAGAAAATAAACAAAATTACATTGTTCATTATCTATCGTTGAAGCAGGCTTTGGAGCATGGACTTAAACTAATCAAAATACATAGAGGAATAAAATTCACTCAGAGGAATTATCTAGCTCCGTACATTAATCTTAATACTGAGCACAGGAAAAATGCAACCAATGACTTTGCAAAGGACTTCTTTAAATTAGCCAACAACGCTTTGTATGGAAAGCTCATTGAAGGTGTGCGTAAGAGGATTAATGTACAGCTAGAAACAAATTGGAAACTAGCTAGGAAACGTATTTCAAGTCCATTTTTCGATGATTTTAAAATACTGAAAGAAAATCTTGTTTTGTTTACATTGAAGAAGAAGCAAATTCAATTCAACAAAGCAATTTTTGCAGGAGTTTGCGTCCTCGACCTCAGTAAAACCTTGATGTATCAATTTCATTATGATATTGTACAGCCAAGATTTGGTCCTGATAATGTAAGGTTACTCTATATGGACACTGATTCATTTTTTTATCAAATTTTTACATCTGATTTATACGAGGACTTTTCGAACCTTTCAGAACATTTAGATACTAGTGCATACCCGGCGAATCACCGGTTGTTTTCTCTTCAAAATAAAAAGGTACTCGGAAAGTTCAAAGATGAATTGGATGGTAAAATTTTGAAAAAATTTGTGGGCATTGCGAGTAAACTCTATTCGTATCAAGTTCATGAGGGTAAAATTGTAAAGAAAGCAAAGGGTGTTAAAAAACATATCACAGAACGTGAAATTATGTTTGAAGATTTTGAAAGATGTATGCGTGAAAACATACAACTTTACAAATCTTTTCACAACATAGTTTCAAAAAATCATTGTCTCACAACTGTGAAGCAGAACAAACTTGTTCTGAATAATTTCGATGATAAACGTGTTCTTATGAGTGATAAAATTAATACCCTTCCCTTTGGTCACTACAAGTTAGAGAATGAGTCTTCAGAAATGGATTTGGAATAAAAAAAGAGTTGGATTATAAAACTGTATAAATATATGCATAAATGGTTATTCCTTGATTGTCACTCAAACCATTAACATCAATATTTTTTACCATTTTTTTGTTGTTGTTTTTTTCCTCGATAAATATGGAAAATACATTTATTGCTGACATTCAGTTTTTTCGTGGTAATGAAAAGGAAGTTATTGTGAAGAGTTTTTCATTTTGTAAACTTTTTGACAACGACTTTGTGCAACATTTTGTGTTCAAACCACCCTTTGACTTTCAAAAGTTAAATTTACTCCGTCGACGAGAAGCTGCTAATGTTACATTAAATTTTCACCACATGGAGTGGGATGTTGGTTATATAGAGTATGATCAAGTAGTGAATATCATTCAATCATCTCTTTCTAACGCAACTGAAGTCATTGTAAAAGGACTTGAAAAGGAGAGATATTTGAATTCTATTTTGTCTAGAAAAACCTGTTACAACATTGAAAATTTAGACTGTCCGAACTTGAAATCTTTGAAAGTTAATTTATCTTTGCAAAACCCCTCTCCTCCAGTATCAAGTATAAATGTAATCGTCATGAAACATTGGTTTTGTGAGTTATTGAAAAATACATTAACCTTGACTAATGAATCGATTAAAAAATTTCACGATTATGGCTTTTTCTTTTTACAACCAAGAGATTTGTACTTTCTACCTGTAAGTTTTTTAATTTACGCTCTAAGTAGTGATAGTTTAGAAAACAATTCTTACCGACTAGCACCTCATATTGTACATAATCCTTATTTTAAGAAGTATATCTGTAATGATAATCCCACAAAAAACTACCGTTAAAAAAAGGGCCAAGTTCCAGAACAGAACTATCCAAAAAGGTTTCGCCAATGAATGCAGTGATATCTTGTTTGCGGCCAAGTTATCTTGGTATAAACTATTTCTTTTTTTAAACCCCGTTTTCTGAGTTCCTCATTTGGTATGTTTTTAAACGCAAACTATCCTCTAACTTGGCCAGTGTCGCTCCTTGTGATGGTTATATTGTTATTCTGTACCTATACATATAGTCGTAATATTCAATACAACCAATGTCATAAAACTGGCCAAGTTAGAGGATATTTTGCGTTTAAAAACATACCAAATGAGGAACTCAGAAAACGGGGTTTAAAAAAAGAAATAGTTTAGTACCAAGATAACTTGGCCGCAAACAAGATATCACTGCATTCATTGGCGAAACCTTTTTGGATAGTTCTGTTCTGGAACTTGGCCCTTTTTTTAACGGTAGTTTTTTGTGGGATATCATTACTTTTTGTAAATGGTTCGTTTCCCAGCACGTTTCATTATTTTTTATTAAAATTTTCAAGATTATTCACTTTAATATGCTCCCTAAAACGACACCGATTGACAGCAGAAATAGTGCGAAAGTGCCGGTTTTCAGTTTTTCCCCTATACTTTTACAATAAACCCTAGCACCATACTAAATTTCAGCTTTGTAGGTAGTAGGGAAGTGCCTCATAATTTATATGCATAATCGAGTATACTTCCTCCCTAAAATAACACAGTTTAACAGCATGATAAGTGCGAAAATTCCGGTTTTCAGATTTTTCCCAGTATTTTTACAATAAACCCTACCAGTATACAAAATTTCAGCTTTTTAGGTAGTAGGGAAGTGCCTCATAATTTATATACATAATATAGTGCTCCCTAAAACGACACCGTTTAACAGCAGAAATATAGCGAAAGTGCCGGTTTTCAGATTTTTCCCTGTATATTTACAATAAACCCTACCATCATGCAAAATTTCAGCTTTCTAGGTAGTAGGGAAGTGCCTCATAATTTAGATCCATAATCGATTATATATATATCCTCCGTAAAACGACACCGTTTAACAGCATGATAAGTGCGAAAGTTCATGTTTTCAGATTTTTCCCAGTACTTTTACAATAAACCCTACCAGTATACAAAATTTCAGCTTTTTAGGTAATAGGGAAGTGCCTCATAATTTATACACATAATATAGTATAGTTCCTCCCTAAAACGACACCTTTTAACAGTTTTTAGAACTTTTTCAGATTTTTCCCTGTACTTTTACAATAAACCCTACCATCATGCAAAATTTCAGCTTTTTAGGTAGTGGGGAAGTGCTTCATAATTTAGATCAATAATCGATTATATATTTTCTCCCTAAAACGACACCGTTTTAACACCATGATAAGTGAAAAAATTCCGGTTTTCAGATTTTTCCCTGTACTTTTACAATAAACCCTACAATCATGCAAAATTTCAGCTTTCTAGGTAGTCGGGAAGTGCCTCATAATTTTGATGATCTGTCAGTCAGTCAGTCAGTCAGTCAGTCAGTCAGTATCAAAATCGTAAATTTCAAAATTACATTCCTCTGAAAGTTTTTTGCATCGAGTCTTTAAATTTACAATGTCTTTTTAATGATATTAGGACAATCTCTGTTCCAAATTTCATATCTCTGTGATCAATTGAACCGAAGATATGAGGGTGTGAAAAACCGGGTGAATCGGTTCGTGTAAAGATACACTGCCGTGCTTGCTGGAACTTGGCCTGGCGCACTGCCGTGCGCTCAGATGGCTATGATACTGTAAATTAATTTTTGTTTAATGTATAACCCATATTTTATTTTGTATCCTACTTTGTTTAATGTGTAACCCTTATTTTATTTTGTATAGATATAAATAATAACAACATTTTTTACTCTGTATTTTCTTATTTATTTTAATAAACAACTTAATAATATAAATACATACAGTTGATGTTTATTCATTTTCTATTTCTGAAGTAGGTAAGAGGTAGGAATCCATTGATTTTCCTCAGGTCCAAAACCTAAATATTTTACTAAAACCTTATCACCTTTACGTTGTAGAATTTTTTCTATGAGATAAACATCTGGGTGTGAGGTCTTGAGTAGCTCCTGTTCATAGAAACAACCGCGTATTGGTTTTCCATGTAAATCTTCTAGATGATATACCCTGGGAAAAGTATTACCAACCGTAACCACTCGAAATACTTCATAACTCCAGTTGGCTTCATATCCTTTTTGAAACAAATGTTTCACTTTGGAAATTCGTACTAGATCACCTATTTTGAATTTACTAGTCCTAGAACTATCTAGAACTTGCTTGTGTTTATTCAATCGTAGCGCTACGAGACTTTGATTTTTAAGGTTTACATCTTGGGGGGCCATACCAATAGAGCGATGTTTGGTGGCATTGTAGGTAGACACGAGAGTTAGCAAAATGTTCAACCATCTGTATGAGCCAAGCAAGTTAAATTCTATCCACATTTTAGTCTTCAAAGTTCGATTAAACCGCTCTACTATAGCAGCTTTCATGGGGGAAAATGTACTATAGTGGTTAATGTTATATTTTTGCATTAGTTTGCGGAATGGATGACCAAAAAATTCTTTGCCAGCATCAGTTTGCAAGTGGGTTGGTATCATATTGGGTTTCAACTTTTCTAGAACATATTTTTCCATCTGCTTGGCAACTTCAGCACTTGTTTTGTTTTTCAACGGTGCACAATAAGCGTACTTGGAGAAGCAGTTGATGCAGGTAAGTATGTATTTATAACCATTATTTTTATTAGCATATGGAATCATTTCCACAAGATCAGCTTGGAAAAGATCATGAACATTGCGAAGTAGGGTTCTACGGTGGGGAAAGAATTTTCTAGCAGGACGATGTAGCTCCAAAACCAAATCACGTTTTGACATTATTCTATTGGAACGGGAAGTCGGGTTGCTTTTTCTTCAACTTCTCCTATTTTCTTCGGTGTTTTTGATTTTACAAGAGGCTCCAATTTTTCATACAAGAGAGGTTCAAATATCAGATTTCTAATTTTTAAACTAATGTCAGTTTTGAGCTCGTCAAGTATATTCAACTTGATATAGTTTTCAATTGTTTCATTGGAGATATTAATTTGTTCTTTTATAGAGATTATTTCCACATCCAATTTCTCCAATATTTCTTTGCTAAGTTGAGTTACAACTTTTTCTAGAACGTCATCCGTAATTTCACCTTCATTCCAACTTGATAGAAATGCTGCCAGTATCTTGTCCGTATTTATTCTGACGAGTAAATTGGAACGCAATTGTTGTAAAAATTTCTTTTTGTTAGACTCTTCAAGAAGGAAATTATTTAAATTTTGAGTAAACATTTTTGTAAGTTCGCTTCGAATTTTTAGTTTTTCTTCCTCAACTTTTCTTTTGAAATCAGTTTCATGAGTTGACAGCAATGAAGTTAACATATTTGTTACTTCAGTTTTCAATTTTTTCTCCTTTTCACTCACAATCTCCTTGAAATCGGACTCGTGATTTTTTTTGTAATTGCGAAAAGTTGTTGCGTAGAGAGCTTTATTGTCCAAAGTATTGAGATCTCTTCTCAAAGAAGCAGTCACAAGCAGATTTTGTTTATAGTGTTGATCTACTGTTTTTTTTTATTTCTATAAGAGGTGAGAACTTGTTATCCAACTCATGTATCCTGCTGGAAAAATCTTCTTTCACTTTGTTCACGTCCTCATTCATCTTTTGTTCTTTTTCTCCGGCCTCAACAATGTAATCATCGAACGCTTTTTTTAGTACAAATTTAGAATTATAAATCTCATTGTCCTGTTTTCTGTTTTGTTTCAATTCGTCCACAGACAACTTTATATCGCTCACACTTTTATCATTGTTTGCTTTGTATTCTGCAAAAGATTTTTGTTCCAAAAAAGTGTTATTAGCCACACGTGTGGGTACAAAATTATTCTTACTGATGTGGCTGGATAAATTATCAAACGTTTTTCTTTCTACAAAATAGGATACTAACTTCTGAACATGAGACTGGCGAGGAAATTCTCTCATAAATTTCTTCACTTCTTTTTCAGTTTGACTTTCAATTTCATTTTTGTTCCTCTCTTCAGGTTGTTCTTGTTTGTGATGTCTTTTCAGAGCTCGTCTTATGACGTGGTGAAGCTCACTCTCACCAAAATAGTTTATGGAATGGTTCTTCATAACTAACTGTTTGTTTCTGCACATAGACACTATTTATATCCTCTTCTAGTAGGCACTTTGTAGGGAACACTTCTTTTAACGTTACAACTACTATTACTTGTTGGTTGAGGCTGCTGCTCCAAGTTTGGCATTTCAAACAAAAACTCTTCCAGAACATTACCTTCATTTTCTACTACGGGTACAAAATTATAGGTCGCTTCAGTGACGGTATTACTATCATTACTTGAGATGGTGGGTTTCTTTTTTTGTTTACTGATATATGGCTTCTGGAAGAGTGGACGAATGTCAATGCCATGATGTGTAAGCCAATACATTAAATGAATAGGTATTTCTTGTTTTTGACATTGACAACCTTCAATTTTGCACACCATTTTATTTTTTTTAAGAAAAAATATTCACAAAAAACGCGAACAAAGTTACGCGAACTGTACAAGAGGTCAGTAACTTTACAACTGAGTTCCACAGGTTTCATTATAAATACTAATCACCAAACGGACTGCTCCTCATTAACTCCAACATGCTTCAACAAAATGCTACCCAGCTACTACTGGAAGCTCGCGAGTATGCAATGTATCTCATAAGAATGTGTTTGCTTTTCCAAAACTATTCTCTTCTCGATCAATTTGATGTACATGGATGGGACTCGAAAGCGAGACAATTGAATTTAACCTATGATGATTGTCTTGAAATTCAAACATCCAATGTATTTAATTGTTCACATTTTTTAATTGGTAATAATTATTCCGTAAATTTCCTGACTGCTTTGGAATCATTATGTGCAACCATCGAACCAAACCCGACAAGAATGTGGTTCCCTCCAATTGTAATCACCTGCAGCATAATAATGAGTGTCGTTGTTATCCTTCTCCTCATTAAATCCAAGCTCCAAAAATAGTCTGGTTGCACAATGTGAATGAACTCCAGACTGTGAAGAATGAAATTCTTTCTATAGAAGAAGAATTGAGGGAAGCTAATATAATTAACTAAATAAAAATAATAACCTACACCCAGTATAAATCATCCACCCAGTATGAATACTAATGAGCGTCCAAGCTCCAAGTCTGGTTGCACAGTGTGAATGAACTCGAACGTCTCGGTTCACCGGCATCAACGTCTCTCACCTCATTAGCATACTGGAATCGAAGCATCGCAGTCTGTGACCTTGGTTACGCTGCACTCAAGTCTGGACTCTGAAGGTTCTGTCCTCGGTTCGATTCCCATCAAGATCATTGAATTTACTCTAACTTTAACTTTGCTGTTGTTGTTTCAATTCGACGAAGAATGAACATTACACACGTATGATATTGATTACGACATACTGCGCTGTGAATGGGAATCGAACCCTGGACATGGGGCAAAAGATAGAACTCATCGAAACACATCTTTTGAGTATCATATGTTGAGTCTCGCATAAACGAGGCCCGACTTATAACGAGTTCTTTGCTAATGTACATAAACCACCCTAGGGGGGGGTAGAATTGAGATAGGGGGGTGGAAGTGGTACCAAAAGATGCCGGTCGTCGAGGCGGATCTTTTGAGTATAATATGTTGAGCCTCGGATAAACGAGGCCCGACTTATAACGAGTTCTTTGCTAATGTACATAAACCACCCTAGGGGGGGGTAGAATTGAGATAGGGGGGTGGAAGTGGTACCAAAAGATGCCGGTCGTCGAGGCGGATCTTTTGAGTATAATATGTTGAGCCTCGGATAAACGAGGCCAGAGTTATGACGTTTTCTTGCTTACAGGAAATGACCATCCATTTTTATACTACTTACCTATACTATGAATTTCCTTATACTTCCTTATTTTCAATGCACTTATTCTCTCTCCCTCAGGTGAGTGAGACGGAGAATCTGAGGAAGAATCTGGCGGTGGAGAGACTCATAGTGGAGGGGTGTGACATTCTGCTGGACGTGAACCAGGTGTTTGTAAGACAAGGTAAGAATGAAACCAGGTGTTTGTAAGACAAGGTAAGAATGAAATCAGGTGTTTGTAAGAATGAAACCAGGTGTTTCTAAGAATGAAACCAGGTGTTTGTAAGACAAGGTAAGAATGAAACCCGGTTTTTGTAAGACAAGGTAAGAATGAAACCCGGTGTTTGTAAGATAAGCTAAGAATGAAACCAGGTGTTTATAAGGCAAGATAAGAATGAAACCAGGTGTTTGTAAGAATGAAATCAGGTGTTAGTAAGAACGAAACCAGGTGTTTGTAAGAATGAAACCAGGTGTTTGTAAGATAAGTTAAGAATGAGACCAGGTACTTGTAAGACAAGATTAGAATGAAGCCAAGTGTTTGTAAGACAAGATATGAATGAAGCCAGGTGTTTGTAAGACAAGATAAGAATGAAACCAGGTGTTTCTAAGACAAGATAAGAATGAAACCAGGTGTTTGTAAGACAAGTGTAAATAATTGGAAAAATTCAAAATCATTTCTCTGTTTCGCCTAAAGAAACTCTGAAATTTCCCGCTGTTCAACTAGAGGGCGCTCTAAGTATACGGCTAGGTAGCTATGTAACTATGTTCTACGTATTATGTAACGACAATGACCTATATGTATTTCTGTCCGTACTCAATACGCAGAACCTTACCTTGCAAGTCCCCTCAGTATTTTCCGACACAGAAAATTTCCCCTCAATGACGTCGTCGAACAATTTCCCCTTCTTTGGAAAATTCACCCTTCCTCTGGAATGTTCCCCTCTCCGGGGCTATTCTTCTTCTTCCTCTTCGTCTCGCGTCGCCTCGTGTTACACCGGGACAATTTCCCCTCACATTTTGTAGTAAAAGCTGCCCTGTCTTCACTGGAACTTCGACTACAACATAGATTTCCAAGCAACAGCTTCCATTGTGCACAGAAAAACCTATTTGTGGATGAAGACATGAGAACGCCATGGCATCGACAAGATTATTTGATTTCATCAGTAATGCACTTGAACCAGGCTTGTAAACTGTCGTTCGTGCTGATTGAGGTTATTTTTAGGGAGGCGAATTGGGGATTCAGTAGTGAAAGGATTGTCAGATATTAGAAAGCGAATGGAAAGAAAATTCTTATACATTCATGATGAACCATTTTGAAATGCCTATATTTTCACAACTGATGAATTTTTGACCTCAGTAGCTTGAGGCAGCGGACTTGTAACCTGGAGGTCGGTGGTTCAAGTCCCGGTTTCAGCGTAGATTTAGTAAAGCGAGTTTGAGTAGTAGTGATACCACGAAAGTGATTAACATAGATATTAATGATAAAAAAAACTGATGAATTTTGGGGAAAGCTAGAAAACAAGATGCCATTTATTGTAATACTCACCAATTCAAGTTTGAAAGATTACATGAATCACTATGAAGATGTTGGTCTTGATGTAGAATGAATGCAGATAATCTCTCTAGCTAAGCATCGCGTTTACTGAATCGACTTTGAGAGTATCATTGATTTCTTGTATTTGGATAAAAACCATAAACCCTAGAAGTACTGAAATATGCTATTCAACCTGAAAATCAATGCTATCTCTGATTATATTATGTTGGTAAACGCGATGCATAACTAGAGAGAATGTCTGAGCTCTGAATTCATATATTCTACATAGAGGCCAACATCTCCGTAATGTGATCTTCAAAACGTGAACGGTGAGTGTCACAATAAATGGCATTCTGTTTTTAACATCCCATCACACATTCCAAAATGGTTCATGATCAATGGTAGAACTGTATTATTGAGTAAAAAGTAGTGTTTGACAATATGACGAACTGACAGGGGATCCCACATTGACAAAAGGGTCATTAAAAATAAAACTGTGGGTCATTCTGGGATGACTGATTCAGAATCTGTCACATCTGCAGCTCTACAAGGTCGGCTACTAGAGGCCCATGCTTCAATGGAGGGTATAATTATTCTTAATTTGTTTTGATTTGAAACCTCATTCCATAATCCATTGACATACTCGTATATTGCCAAGGGGACGACACAATCGATAAATGGTTTGAATTTTTCAACTGAAGAAATTGAAAGTGGTATAAAAAGAGAGCAAGTTTTTGCAGAGATGTGAACGGCCTTATAATTACGGATGACACAATAAGACTCACACATGAACAAAGCAAACATCTTTTCCTACCGCCTTCAGTTCCTTCCAGCAATAAATTTTGGATATAATGAAATAAGTAATCAGCAACAATAAACAATAATAGTTTATTAGCCATTAAAATGACACTTGAATTTTTCGTGTTCCTCTGAGTGTACAAGTGTACTTTTCAGAAAAAAGCAAAAGAGCACTTAAAGAATCGCTAACGAATGAGGGTTAAAAGTATTCTTTTATAGCCCTCCATTACAAAATAATAGCTATGAGCTCTTCCGGAATAATGGTTTGATGGAGTCCAAAACCAAACGTGATTTGGTCGTAAATACTAAAAGCACAACTTGAAGTCAAAGACTTGGAACCGTCCGTGAAATATAAGTTTGCAGATGAAAACTCACTATTAAATGATAAATGTAAGAAGTTTTACCTAAATTATTACTATCTGACCTGGTTGCAGGGTTTTCATTGAAACCCTTTTAATTATTAACACTGCGACCTTTTTAAATATATGGATTCCATTTGATTTTAACGTCCTGATTTGAGATACATAGTCAGAACGGTGGTTTTACCCTCTGGAATTTGCTGGAAATCGTACCAGCTACCCACTTAAACCTCACCCAGCCTGGATAAGAGAAGGAGTGACGTGTAGGAAAAACAGTAGAAGCAGAAAAAGAGAAATCAGGCAATCGTAAAATTACCCTCTTCTACGGTTGCCTGATATCTCTTTTGAAAGAGATAAGAGAAAGAAAGAATAGGGGATGATAAAAAAAAGATGTAGACAAGAAGAAAGAAGTGAATGATAGGGAAAGAAATAGAAGAGAGTTGGTAAGAAGAAAAGCAATAGGGAGAGAGAGAGAGAGAGAGAATATTGAAGAGGGAGGAGGAGAGAGAGAATATGAAAGAAGAACATGAAGAAAGTTAATTGAAGACAGACAGGTAGATTTTTTTCTTCATATTTCAAGTAAAAAATGTAGATACATAATTATAATGTATAACTATATAGTTCAAGATGTCAAGTAAGCCCAACCTATTATTTTTTGGTCAAAATCACAAATGGTCCCGGATGGGTTTCAAACCTGTGACTTTTGATTTAGCAGACATACGCCTTGACCATTGAGCTACCGGGACTGACTTTGCGAGGCAGCCTTCTAAAATCTTGTATTACTTCCGAGAAATTTCTAATATTAGAAATCGGAAGTATTATTTTCTTGTGTTCTTGGAAGGATTCAAATTTCAATTCCCTAAATTCGAACAATAAATTGAGTTTCTCTTTTCTAATATAAAATTTTCTGTGTCATATTACTATGACCAGATGGATTGTTTAAAAACCATGGAATTTATGATTATTCGATCTAGTATTATCAAACAAAGTATACATAAATCCATTAAATTCTAAACAATATCCCGTTTGTTATTTTTAGACTCTTCTCTATTATGTTGTCAAGGAGAAAGCTGAGCACCCTCTCGATTGTAAAAAAACGCAGAGAAGAGTTTTTGAAAGCACGGGCCAAAAGCTGCTCGGCGCATGCGCTGACCCAACGAATGACGTCACTACAGATGAAATATATTATTTCCTTCGTATGGGAGAACTTTACCCAGTCCCTCATCTCGCTGTCCAAATATTTTCCCAGCTCGAAATGCCCCCCCTCCCTTCCTCCCACCCAGTCAACGAAAGGGAAAGCAACACGGGGGAGGGAATTTTTCCGGCAAAAGAAAGCTAGGGAGGGTATTTTTTCCCCTCAAATTGTACCTCTTGCCATCACATTGTAGACGAATCCACTCAACCGCGGTCACATTTTTAGCAGTTTTCGTGTATATTTTATGGTTTTTTTTTCTTCAATTCTTTGTTGAACAGCTTGGAATTTAGTATCTTTGGATTTCAAATTGGACATGTAAAGTTTGCTGGATAATTGTTTCCTTGATGACGGCATTCAAACAATAGCTTCTGTGTATAGTTCTATTATTAGACAACTTTCTCTCTTATGTAACCCCTAGTCCTGCGTGCTTTCAACAACCCTTGTGTTTTACATTATTAAGTTTTATAAATTTCTCTAGTCCAACTAAGTTTAAGGTGTGAACCTCTTATATACGTAGATCATCAACCCCAGATTTTTAAACCATCAAACTCAGGTGTAGTTATTTTATTTTTTAAAAGAAATAGTCGTAGGAGTAAAAATAATATAACCTCTGAACAAAATTGGACATTTCGGGACCATTATAATATAATTATAACTTCCTAACTTGGTGGTTTACGAGCCGTGATTGTGTGATCGCTTTTCTGGACAATTGAAAAGAAGACCGAAGCTGTGAATAAAGTGTGCAGGTATGAACTTCTGAATGCATGACTGACTTCACTGAGAGTTGAAGTCTAAATTTAACCGATGGATCCATTTTCTTTTTCATTGCATATCAATCGATTAAGCCCTTCTTAATTTTACTGTAGAGTGTCCAAGGGACGGATTTGTTACCTGACGGTGCTCAAATTCTATGTCTAGGCTCCTTCATGCTCAATGATTGTGGGAGACAGCCCACAAGGTTTGAAAATATAGAAGAATAATGAGGGCTCACTCACCTTTGAAGACTCTTGCGGGGTTGACTTACGGGGTGCCGGCCGGCTCTTCTTGGTGATGAGGCAGAGTAGGAAGATAAGTGAGCTTCTTGTACGGGGTTATTTGTAATAATTATGGTTAATCTGGTAAAAAAATATTTAGCGTTGCACGAAACAGTGCAAAATGGTGTACTCAAAATTTAGACGAAGATGTGATCTCTCTGATGGTCAACAAGTAACTGCTGAGGGCCGAGATAGAGAGTAGAACTTACAAATATTATGGAAATTTACCACCAAATTGTTTCAAGCCAAGGGCTCTTTTGTCCCAAGTCAGGGCTGCATTAATGGGGAGGCGATGCTACTGTAGGCAGTGTATGGTGTACGCAACAATGATTGTTCTTTTATGTTGCCGACATGATGGGATACCAACACGAGGAATTTGCCTTTAGTGTGCACAGTGGCCAGTGGTGGAATTATGGGCAGACGATAATCATCTACGGAATAAATAAAAAAATTAAAAAAAACACCTAAAATTTTGCGCTTTTCACTATTTTTGTGATTTGATAACATAGAAAATTCTCTCACTTTTATTTAATTAGCCATGATTTATATTGATAAGGATGCTTTTTCTTTGTGTTATTATGCCACAATTTTAGTGGGTAGCGCAGAATCATAGGACTTTACCACTTTAATTTACAATATCTTGTATTATTTTTTTGCCTAAGATTCTGCCACTGGTCGCTGCTTCACATTAAAGCAGCTACTCATTTTTCCTCACGAGGTATGAGTGGACCCCTAACATCCAAGTACAGAGCAGAAAAAATCCTCCCCCGCTGGGAATCGAACCCAGGTCACCATGTGTGCAATGCCCAGCGCGCTAACTCGCTGTGCCACAGTGACTACTAATATAACCAGTTGTCTATTACACATCCCTGCCACACAGCGGTCCTAGGGCAACATATAAAAGAAAAACAACCAAGAAGAGATTTTTAGACGGTAAAAAACCTTCTCGCCAGCTCATAGGCATTACCCTACGCTGGTGTTTGATGCAAATTTTTCTCTTCTGAAAAAATTAAGAAAAAAAGTTCTCTATTACCCCTAAACAGGTGACGCAAGAACCTGAGATTTTCTCTATTTTAAAGAGTTTTCTAGTATATCCGAGTCCATTATATCCCGTTTCAATTGTACGTGCCACTTCTTAGGAGGACTCCATCATTAAAACCGTCTTTCATTTATCATGGTAGATATTGCATGTCTCTTGTTCTTTGAACAATCTAATTGTTTATTTTTGAATTCTGACATAGGTTGCAACGCTGTGTTAGTTTATGCTTCTGTTTCTGGAACTTTTATTTAATTCGTCTATTTTTTTACAACCCAAAAAAAAAAAAAGATGTAGCCATACCCAATCATTATTGTTCTAAAATACACATTAATAGTATCACCAAATTTAGTAGTTCTTATTTTTCCTTCCAGGGACTCTTATTCAATTCCCAACGGACAAACCCAAATCCCAGCGCATCAGATTGTCGCATTTTAAATCCGAGAAAGAGATCCAGCGGCAGTGTTTTCTCTTCTCTAACCACCTTATCATCTGTACGAGGTAAGAGCAAAAAAAAAAAAAACAAAAAACAAATTGGACAATTAAATTTGACAAGATGAAAAAAAGATCCCTGCAATCCAATATCACCTATATTATAGGTCCTATAATATACCTCTATTATAGACCACCAACCTCTATTTGATCTATTGTGACCAAAACACTATCCAAATAAAAATATTAAAAATAATATCGCCTTATTTATCCTGCCCGATGAGGACTCAAGAGTCCCATTATTTCAACAATAAGCTAATGACGTATTACTCATCATCATATATATCAATCCTAAGATTGGTTTATAGTTCTCCACTCGCTTCTATTAGATGTCTTCCTCTTCATTTCAGCATATGACTGACTTCCGGAATATTTCACTACTTGGTTGATGTATGTCAATCGGGGCCGTCCTCTAGCTTGATTTCCTTGCCTTTTTCCTTCTATGATAGAAACTATGAATTCATTGTGTCTGTAGAGGTGCCCAATCCATTTGTGTCTTCTTTCTTCAAGGGTTTTCCATATTTGTCGACTTTCTCCCACTAGTTCTAACACTCTAACATTGCTGATTTTCTCTGTCCATCTTATCTTGCTCATTTTTCTCCAGCACCACATTTCAAAGGCTTCCAATTTCTTCTTTTCAATTTCGCCTATAACCCAAGTCTCTGAGCCATATAGAGCAATACTCCACACTAGGGTTTTGATTAGTTGTTTTCTCAACTGAAGGTTTATATTATTGGAACAGAATAGAGTTTTGTTCTTATTGAAGGCGACTTTAGCTTGAGCTATTCTTTGTTTGATATCAGTGGTGCTCTTAGCGTTTTCAGTGATGGCACTACCCAAGTATTTAAATGATTTAGTTTGTTTAATTAGAGAGCTACCCACATTGATGTTTACTACTTCAGGATCTTTGGTGCAAACTAGAATTTCTGTCTTGGCCATATTAATCTTCATTTTGTACTCTGCAAACACATCATTCATAGTTTCGAGGGATCTTTTCAGATTGAATTCATCCGGTGCCAGCACAGCAATGTCATCTGCAAAACGCAGCATTTGGACTCTCAGGCCATTCAGCTCTATTCCTGTACAATATTCTTTACATCTTTCTATTGCTTTTTCGATGTAAATATTGAAGAGATGGGGGGAAAGATTACATCCCTGTCTTACTCCTTTCTTTATGCGCGCTCTTTCACACTCTCCATCAATTACTATACTAGTTGTTTGGTTTCTGTAAAGGTTGAATATTATTCTTCTGTCTTTGTATTGCACACCAATGTCTTTCAATATCTCCATCATAAGGTTCCAATTTACATTGTCGAAAGCTTTTTGCAGGTCCACGAACGCAATATATAGTGGTTTCTTTATTCTTAAGCTCTCTTCCGCTATTAATCTTAGTGCTAGGATCGCTTCTCTTGTTCCACAACCATAACGAAAACCAAATTGGTCACTTGCGATGTTTGAGTCAATTAAATTTTCCATTCTTTTTTTGACGATGTTGGTCAATATTTTTGAAGCATGAGAAAGAAGACTCAGTGTTCTATAATTTTCACAGGTTTTAGAATTAGATTTTTTGGGAATCATAACCATTTTGCTCTCACTGAAATCATCCGGAATATTGCCACTATCATACATGTTTACAATTATTGCATATAGCTTCTCTTTGGACTCCTCATCTAATGCTTGTATGAGTTCAGCTGGTAGCTCATCAGTTCCACATGCCTTTTTCGCTTTAAGTTGTTTGAGTGCCAGTTCAAATTCTTCTTTCGTGATGGTATTGGAAACTTCATTTTCATTCTCATCTTCAAGTGGTTGTATTTCATCAGCTTCGTCATAAAGTGTTTCAACATAATTTTTCCATCTTGATGTTATTTGTTTGGCATCAAAAATTATTTTACCATTTTCGTCTTCTATAGTGTTGCTCTTGCATTTGGGTTGTCTAAAGTATTTATTAATCAGGTTGTAAGCTTTATCTATTTTGCCGCTTCTCAAGTTGTACTCAATTTCTTTATGTAATTCATTCAACCATTCTTCTTTTGCCTTCTTTGCTTCTCTATTTATCAAGTTTTTCAAGTGTCTGTATTTAATCTTACCTTCAATGCTGTCCGCGTTCTTGTATTTTCTTCTCTCTTCTATTAGATCGATAATGTGTTCGTTAATCCATGGTTTCCTAGGAGAGTCTTTCATCGTGCCCAAGGTTCTTGCTGCAGCTTCTTTCATTGCATTCTTTAGAATAATCCATTTTCCATTCATATCATTTGGTATTTCTTGAACTTCATTGATTTTTTCTTTTACTACTTCTTGGTATTTCATTTTAAAATTGGTTTGTTGAAATTTGGAGAAGTCATATTTCTTAGTGTTACTTACTCTTTTCATTCGTTTTTTGGTGTTCAATCTGTACTTCATGAACAGTAAATTATGGTCAGAATTAATATCTGCACCAGGGTAAGTTTTACATTGTAATGCAAATTTCATTTGAGATCTTTTGATGATAATGTAATCAATCTGGTATTTGTCTATACCTCCCGGTTTTGTCCAAGTATAACATCTGTTTTTAGGTTGTTGAAATAAGGTGTTTGCAATAACTAGCTCTTTTTCAATACAGAATTCAATTAGTCTGTCTCCTCTTCGATTTCTTCTTCCATATCCATATTTTCCTGTAACATGTTCTTCAGCAATTGATCCGACCACAGCGTTCCAGTCTCCTAAGATAATAGCGCTCTCGTTTCTTCCAACAAGTTCCCATACATCATCTATTTGCTCATATATTTCTTCGATGGCTTCATCAGTGTAACTACTTGTAGGCATGTAAATCTGGATTACATTTAGTATTTCTTTCTCGTTTAACTGTAGTTTAGCTAACATAATTCTGTTGTTGTAGAGCACAACATTCTTTACTCTTTGACCCCAGTCCTTGTTTAGAATCATTCCAACTCCAGCTGTGCCTTTCTGATCTCCTGAATATATTATTCTGAAGTTGTCATTCCAATAATCCCCCTGGTTCTTCAACCTGATCTCACTGATACCCATAATTTCTATATCCAGTCGTTTCATTTCAATCATGAGATTTTCCAACTTTCCAGTAGTTCCAAGAGATCTTACATTCCAGGTACCTATTTTAAGTATGCTTTGTTTTTTTGATTTCTTAGTTTGAATTGATATTTTGTTAACTTCATCTAAATTCGGCACCTCCCGGAAATCCGATTGAGGGCCTATTTTGCTTCCGGAATAGTTTAATCTAGAAGAAGTCATCATAATAGATTGGAGATAGTGTGAACTATTGGTGAGAGGAGTAATGTGGAGGTTTCTCCTTGCCAACACATCGCAGTACGACAGCCGTCATCATGGATTCCACAACCGCCTGTCGATATCTGTATCGTAACTGTTCTAACCAATGGTCTCCACTTACAACCAGTACTGTGCCAGCTGCTTCCCTGACATAGTTGTGGCTCTTCTGCCTTCCTGGTCGTTGGATCTCAGTTGAGTCTCATCCGTCCATTCAGCCATTGACCGTTTTTTCAACTGTAACCCTGTCAAGGAGCCCTTACTGGGTGCTATCAGTCGGGCCAACTGAACCCAGGTTTTTTTTACGAGGTTGTTACTCCTCCCCCTCCTCCTTTCTCATCCTGGCTTGGGACAGGCCACGGCGGAGTTGACGTATTACTATGTGGTCAAAATCCCAAATGGGAGGATAACTTGACATGTTCCGACTGAAATTTGAACCCGCGACCTCTGGATTACTAAATGGGTCTGGGGGCACTTGTCAATTATTAACCTCCTTATAAAGACAGTGGTAAAAGTGTTGAGTCATTCCTCCACTGTCTGGCTACCATTGTTCACGATGACGCCACCCAATGATGATGATGACAAGTATAAGTAAGTATAACTAGTGCTCTATTTAGACTGTCAGCGCAAGACAGGTAGTCCCATTATGCCAACATAATATGCCAATGATATATTATTATTTCGCAAACATTTTGCCTTTTAGAATATTTTTATCTTTTCTCAACCACCTCTTTCTTGAGCTTGTCAAACGCTTTCTAATATCAATAAATTTACTATTTCAGAGGTTCGAGCGGAAGACTCCACTTGGTGCCTGACATCGGAAAGATACCACTTGCGGACGCAACACTAATTGAAGATCCCCTGGAACACGTGCATGAGGGCGCCGGTGACACAGGTGAGTTGTCGAACGCAACTTTTCCCTGAACCCTCATTTTGACATTGTCATCCGAAATAAAGAGAGTGCCCTGTTACTGATAAGCAATATGAAATAATAGTTTTAGTGAAAGTCATGGATGAAATTGCTCAAGCATTTCGAGTACTTTGACCTCTGAATTACAAATGATAGAAATCGGTGTTTACTACTTGGGTACAGAACTACTACTTTGGTGCCAAACACGCAGGTAAACATTACTAGTTGGGTACGGAAGATGTACTACTTGGGTACCAGATAAAAGCAGGTAAAATATTAGTACATAGAAATTAAGTATATAGGTTTTAGATTATTATGATGCGTAAGTGAATTTTTTGTTAGAGGAGTTTTGTAGTTAGGTAGGGTTAGGTAAAGTTAACAAGGTGAGATTGCACGGTAGATCACTGACTTCAGTTTGTCGGGTAGGATGGTTGGGTGAGGGGCTTAGGTTAGGTTGAAATTAGCGCAGGCGGTTAGGCTGGGTCGCACAGCGACCCGGTCTAACCCTGCGCTAATTTCAACCTAACCTAAGCCCCTCACCCAAGCTATCCTAGCAGGCTAACAAAACACAACATTTATTAGGTAGATACACTTTTTTATCAAACCATCAACATTTTATTTGGAAAGGCCATGTCAAATCTCTATTAAGAAAATTCCCTCCTCAAAATTTGTAGACCAAGTGAGAAATTTGTAGGTAGGTATAATTTTTTATGTACTCTTTATGTAATGAATAAAAAAACGACCCGTTACCCAAGTCGGATATCTTGTGTTTTTTCCTGTACCCAAGTAGTAGGATAAAATAAGGTCTGTACCCAAGTAGTATACAGCCATAGAAATTGCTATCTGTTGTAAATATCTTAAGATACCTACCTAAAGGTATACCTCAATAAATAATATGAAATCCTACTTTGAGGAAAGGCAAAGTGAAAGAAGAAGAAGAATTTTATTGACGATAACCCATGATAGAACCTCTAATTTTTGAAAATTCTCAGCACCTGGGAGTCTGTGTCGCCGTCATGATGATAAAGTGAGTCGGCACTTCTTAAAATTATTCAAGGAAATACTTCATTTTCAAGGGCTTCACTTTGATGCACTAATAGTGAAACAATTTAGTTGAAAGCTATTGCATTTTCAAGAAAGGTCACATCCACAAGTCCACATTTTCTATGCTATGCTACTTGAATTCC
Organism: Bactericera cockerelli; assembly: GCA_024516035.1. Classification (NCBI taxonomy): domain Eukaryota; kingdom Metazoa; phylum Arthropoda; class Insecta; order Hemiptera; family Triozidae; genus Bactericera; species Bactericera cockerelli. Next base: position 31,737,581 of record CM044962.1, on the reverse strand, counting down.
ATGAGTTCTCTATCATACCTTGTAGTATCTGTGACCTTTTCTGATGTCTTTAATTTCTGCCACATAATAAAATAAGCCCCAAAAGCCACTGGCGAACTTGGATTTCTCCATCGACCTAACATGAGCAACCATATCAAAAATTCACCTAAATCGGATTTGTGGTCCACCGGTTAGCGTTAATATAAAAATAATTATATGAAAATAATACCTGTTAAACATGTGTATTGTTACGAGCCAAGCCCTATACAAACATGTTAAAAAGATTACCAATACAAATATACGAGTAAATACAAAACAAAAGCAAAATTAAAAATATTTATCAAAATTACAAGATCTAGGTGTATCACAGGCAAAAAGAAATTGGTTGTAAAACGACAAAAATATAGAAACATGGGAATGAAGGTAAAATGACGAAAATAAATAAATTGCAGCATGCTGCAGTGTCAAAATATATACATGAAAAAAATATATCAGTAAAAGACAATATTTTACAAGTCGGATAAATAAAGCAAACATGACATAGTATGACAATTAAACATGACAATTAAATTTTTATATACAGATACACAGATAACATTCATATAACTTCATTCAATATAATGTGAACATATTTTACTTAGGAAAATTTTTAATAAGGACATTCTCGTTGCGCATCATTCTGTATAATAAGTTCCAGAGAAATCAAGCTCAAGAGTTTAGGGCAGTCAACTTTCCCTTCAAACAATTTGTTGAAGAAGGAAGAATCAGCCTTCAGTCTGCGATCCCTAAGAGAAGGAATGTCAATGTCAATGTTAGGAAAGCGGTAACGACAGTATGATAAGAATTTCCTTTGAACTCGTTCAAAGGTATCTATAATTATGAACTTCGGAGATCGGGGACCAAACAATGGAACCATATTACGGAGAGATCAAACCAAAGATTCGAACAGAAGGCATCAAAGGACAACCCTCGGGAATTCCAGAAAACGTACCCTGAAATCCGATATTCTCTTATGGAAGTATTGGTAACATATGATACCAAGGAAAGCATTTGATCAAATAAAAGATCTCTGATTTTGTCAAATCTATTGAGTAGGACAGAATAATTATATGGAATAAGGAAATTCATAGTACAAGTATAAGTGTATAAGTAGTGCTTTATTTAGACTCTCACCGCAAGACAGGTAGTCCCATTATGTCAACAGTTTAACAAAGCACCTCTTTTTTTATTTGAGTATAGATACGAGTACATTGTAATTAAAATAACAATTAGAGGGTAAGGAATTAAGGATAATAGAAAGGTAAGAATCAGATAAACATATAGACAAATTTCCTTTAAGAATATAAGATGTCTGACAGGGATGCTATAATAAAATGCATCTACAAAGCAGGTATCTCTGTAATATAATCACTCAAATTGGCATAATTATTTTTACTAGTCATTATGTTCAAACCTATAATTATTATGTTTCATTCCATTCAAAATCTAAAAATATACCACAGAATATATTAATATCCAAAAATACGAGAACTATATGTTCCATTCAGATATGTTTCATTCCATTCAAAACCTAAATATATACCACAGAAGATATACATATATCCAAAAATACGCGAGTGACTTAATAGTTAAAGAGGTACTAAAAAAAAAAAAAAAAAAAAAACTAATTACCAGTAAAAGTAACTCTGCCAATTTGAGCGATACCTATTTATATTATAGGTACCTGCTGTGTACATAGATGTATTTTATTATGATAGGTACAGGCCCACGTGAGTGTGGCGCTCTGAACATATGGCTGAAAACCTAGCACTGTTATACATAGTACCTACACGATGAGCGTGCTGAAAAATACCGGTGCAATGTATTTTGAGTTGTAGTACACTACCGTCACAAGTGCCACTGTCTGAGATAATAGTTCTGACGTTTCCTCTTTCCACGATTTTGGTTCATTTTTTTTTTTTTTTTTTTTTTTTAATGTGTAAAATTTCCCTAACTTAAAATTAACTAATCTTAATGAAATCTAATACTAGGTTTAATATATTTATATTAAACACTAAAACTAATAAGGTAATCCAGATCTCTGTGACCGGTGTTCGACAAATAGCTAATGTAGGTTTTCCTTCAATGTATGAGGCATAAGCTTTTTTACAGTTTGACTCATGTAGTTTTCTTACATTCATCAACCAATAATCTTTTTCTTCCAACAACTAAGACAACTTTTGTTAAGCTAATCTAGTTTTTTTTTTAATTTTATTAAGGTACAATATTGTTGATGTGTGTTTATTTAAGGATTGCGTTTTTTTTTTTGTGATGTTCCCCTGTGTCAGAGAGAATATGGATAACTTTAAAACGTAGTCTGTAATTAAATTTGGTGTTAACTTTAAGTGTAACTGAGTATGGATGTCAGACGGATTTTTCTTATGCACTATTGTTCAAATCCCTTGTCAGATAACTATATTTTTAATAATTTAACTGATAAGTCAATATAAAATACCCAACTATTTAATATTAAACAGAAGTTTCCATAATTCCTGTACTCGTGAGAGCTCTCACAACTCACAAATAATATATATGTATACAACTATACATATAATTATAAATACATAATATGTCTATTACACAATAAGTTTAAAAAAGTGAAAACTATGGACCATATTTTTTGTAAAAAATACAAACTGTCAAAGGTTCTGGAATAAGAACAGTGCGACTGCGAAGATATCCTTAAGTTCACTTAACATGGCGGGAGAGTGTCTATGTACTCCTTTCGTGGTTTTCATCAATTTCATTATGCGATTGTTTCGGCATAACTCCGAGGGTTACATAGATTTGAGTGCTGAGAAAGTGGGTCTTGCAGATACAGAAGTTTTGGTACAATCTACCGAAGAATCTTTACCCATCACTGAAGGTATGCAGGATATTTGAGTCAAAATTTTAAAATTAGATTTGTGTTAAACATAAAAGCAATGTCAGAATTACTGAAACCTACCATCGGCCTCCAGGTAAAGAAACCACTGTATGAAACTTAGAGTTACTGATGTCAGCATGAATTTTGAGTTATTGGAATTTCCAATTTGGTTCAAGAAATAGTCTTAACACAGAAAATAGTAAATGAGAAATAGGTATTTTTGGTGACACGTCTCTAATAAGGTCATAAACAAGTGCGTAGGTCATTCAGATAAGTGGAGGAAAAAATCTCATTTAAGTGCATTGTCGAAATTTGTTCCGTATGGCTCTCGCCTAAGAATAAGTCCACGGGTTGTTCCCCGTGTCGTAAAAGGCGATTAACAGAAACATCTCTCAGAAGCTGTTGAAAAGCTTCAAAAGAAAGAGGTCGTTAAAAAACTCTGAGGAGCTTCTGAAAATCCCCAAGAGGCACCAAAAAGAAGCCTCGTTCATAAAAAAAAACCACTTCAGAGCATCAGGGTGAAAATCTAATAGAGCAGAAGAGGCAGAAGATGCCAACAACCTCAACTATACTCTCTTGTAGAGATAGTTCAGAGGTGGCATTTGAAACCCCAACTGCTCCTCAAAGCTTTATAAACGCTCTGAAGTTTTTTTAAAGTGGGAGTAATTCTGAAGAACCCAAATAGGCATACGAAATTGTTATTCTCCCAAAAGAGCCAAAAAAATGATCTGTCTGAGCAAAGCTGTGGTCTCTTTTAGAGTTACACGGACATGTGAGAAAAGATCTATTTAAGGTCGCAGTGACAAAGCCAACAGCCCTACTTATACCAAATTGTCGAAACTTCGCTTCTGCAATAATTTTATACCAAAAACTTGCAAATTAAAAAAAAAATCTCTAGAAAATTATAATTTCATGTAAAACATTTCCTGGATATTTACTAGGGTGATCAATGAGTAAAGGATGGACAGAGAGATTGAAATATTAAGGGCTCAGAATCACCCCAGCCAGAGGGTCATTATAACCAGGAGGATTACCAGTATTAAAGAACATGGTAACAATGAGGAACACTTCAAATAATACCCAAGTAGTTTTGGAAATACCAAAGTGACGGAAGATGAAGAAGAAGGGCTGAGAATTACTAATTTGAACGAACACTATTTCTTTGCAACTCGAATGATCAACTGATCGACCATTTCATTTCCTGAAACTCCCCTCAGACTTTGTCTCATTTGTTAAATTCCACTTTTCAAGATTCAAACGGAAAATTGAGAAGCTGTTGCGGGAATGAAGCAAATTATAAACCCGTTTAACAAAATAAATGTCAAAACATTCACATCTTCTGACATTGATAGAGTAGACTTAAATTCTGTTTGAGCAGCCATAAAATGAGAAAAGATACTTTATTTAAAAAAAAAGACACGAAAAGGTAGCAATTTGTAATAAATATCTCCAGTCTATTTTTCTCATATTTACATTAAACTTATATACTTTAGATTCTCTAAATGTTTCCTGAGAACATAATTATAATAATTCCTATTCAACCACCACATTTTATTCCATAAAATGTCACTTGTAATTCAGAGAGGAAATTGCTCAAGTATTCTGAGTACTGTGCCTGAGTACTGTGCCCTTTGGATTGCAAATGGCAGAAATATAATCTCTGTAGAAAATAATAATAATAATAGTTTACCGAAGGCACTTCACTTAAAAAAAAAAATCAACCACCATTTTGTTTCAGACTCTGTTTGCTCGCTCCAGAGCCACCACAGCGGGCTCAGCGAGAATGTCTCGTTTCAAAACCGCGACTTCAAAATGATTGTCGCCGTGAAGGCAACCTCCACTTCGCAGAGCAACCAGAACCTTCCGCCCCTCACCGTTCATCTGATAGCTCCCACCATACAAGAGAAAGCTGCCTGGGTCAGCGACATCACACAGGTAACTAGAAGGAGAGCGAGAGCTCGACATCTGCTACATGACAAACCCAGACCATGCTGACGTCGGTAAAATCGTGTAATTTACAATAAATAAAGAGGTGCTACAATTTTAGCCTAATGGGACTTCTTGTCTCGAGGCGACAGTCTAAATAAAGCACTACCATACTATACCATGCTGACGTCGGCGTCTGTCGCCATGAGAAAGTTTGAGGAACACAGTTTTAAATGAGTGTCATTTAAAATAGCGCTGTGTGTATTGACGATGATAATGAAAGCAAAACCGAAATAGTCTACAGAAAATTTACTAATAATCCATTAACTATTTGACAATTAGGGCGAAATTAATATAATGTACAATTGTACATATTATTTGTTATACATCAGTGGATATAGTATACAGGGTGTCCCACCAAACTTGGACACCTCAAATTACTCGGCCCCTTAAAGAGTTTTTGAAAAATAAAAAATCCTAGGGTACATGTCCTAATTATGCGGTTTCAGTCATGAAATTTTTTTTATACAGGGTGGTTCAAAAGTCAGAAATCGAGGTGTCAACTTTCGATTTTTAAATGGATCGACCTGAATTTTATTTGATAACTTTACTTCTAAATGGTGTCTGAGTACTTTTTTAAAGAAAAATATTACATACAGGGTGGTTTTTTTTCGACCAATTTTTTTTCTTAATTTCGAATAACTCAAGTTCCTTTAATTTTTTCGATATCAAGAATAGAAAGTGTTTGTGTAATGAAAACACGTACTTTCAATTGGCATAAAAATTTTTTCTACAGGGTGGTTCACAAGTGAAATAATGACTTGATTTTTTTTAAAACCGAGTTTTTTTAATTTTTTATTTAGGATTAATAATTCTCGCCTAATTTTACACATTTTTTTGTAGTCATATCGAAAAACAAAACTAAAGTGTTGTACAGGGTGAGACATAATTTTTTTGCAACACCCTGTATATGGGCAGTCAAAGAGACGTAAAATTAAATAGAAAGACTAAATATTTAAGAATAACTTCGATTTCTAATGATATTAAAAAGTTATGGTGTTTTAACTAATATTGTCGCATGGACCACCCTGTAGATATTATCTTAAACTATCATGTGGGTACTCGAAGTTGTATAAAATTCAACGAAGACTTCGAATCATGGGGAAAAAACAAGTGAAAAACACAAATTTTGAAGCCATTTTCAATTTGGTGTCTACAATGAATGATTTTAAAACTTGAAATAAAATGTACCTACATTTTAGACACAAAATTGAAAATGGCTTTTTGAATTATTTTTTTTCATTCAGATTTGGACTCCTCGTTGAATTTTAGACAATTTCGACTACCCATATGATAGTTTAAGATAATATCTACAGGGTGGTCCATGCGACAATATTAGTTAAAACACCATAACTTTTTAATATCATTAGAAATCGAAATTTTTCTTGCATATTTAGTCTTTATATTTAATTTTACGTCTCTTTGACTGCCCATATACAGGGTGTTGCAAAAAAATTGTGTCTCACCCTGTACAACACTTTAGTTTTGTTTTTCGATATGACTACAAAAAAATGTGTAAAATTAGGCGAGAATTATTAATTCTAAATAAAAAATTAAAAAAAACTCGGTTTTAAAAAAAATCAAGTCATTATTTCACTTGTGAACCACCCTGTAGAAATTTTTTTTATGCCAATTGAAAGTACATGTTTTCATTACACAAACACTTTCTATTCTTGATATCGAAAAAATTAAAGGAACTTGAGTTATTCGAAATTAAGAAAAAAAATTGGTCGAAAAAAAACCACCCTGTATGTAATATTTTTCTTTAAAAAAGTACTCAGACACCATTTAGAAGTAAAGTTATCAAATAAAATTCAGGTCGATCCATTTAAAAATCGAAAGTTGACACCTCGATTTCTGACTTTTGAACCACCCTGTATAAAAAAAATTTCATGACTGAAACCGCATAATTAGGACATGTACCCTAGGATTTTTTATTTTTCAAAAACTCTTTAAGGGGCCGAGTAATTTGAGGTGTCCAAGTTTGGTGGGACACCCTGTATATTTCGCCAATTGTTTTCAAGGGTAAAAACGTGAGAACTAACTCAAACTTGTGATCATGGATTTGTCTATTAATTATATTATTATAAATAAACACTTTATTATTATAAAAATACATAATATGTACAGTACAAATGTTTATTATGACAATTAAAAAATGGAAACAATATATAGGTTCCATAAAAAGGAAAAAGAACAGAAAAATATATATAAAAATATGTCCTAACTATAGGGCGAGGTAATTACCAATGGCTATCTCATCCATCCAACCCTTGTATTTTGTCCTAAATATAATACATTTTTCTGTCTTTTGTTTCGATCATGGAAATATATATAAACATATGTCCTAACTAAAGGGCGAGGTAATTGCCTATGACAATCTCTTCCATCCAACCTTTGTATTTTGCCCTAAATTTCTTGGTCTATTGATCATGGAAATTTTGTCTGTTTTCACATCGATTTCAGTGCATGGACTCAGTTCACTATAACAATCTTAATTTGATCATGTAAATTTTGTCTGTTTTCACATCGATTTCAGTGCATGGACTCAGTTCACTATAACAATCTTATTTCGATCATGGAAATTTTGTCTGTTTTCACATCGATTTCTGTGCATGGACTCAGTTCACCAAAACAATCTTATTTTGATCATGTAAAATTTGTCTGTTTTCACATCGATTTCAGGGCATTGGTTCTGAGGTCACAGGCATCACAGTAACTCATTTTCTTTTTTCAAGTTCTTACATTATCTTTGAATATGTTATTGTCTTTTGTACATATAATTTTGCTGTAAATAAATTATGATTGAGTATTTTGAAAAAAAAAAAAAAAAAAAAAAAAATTGAATCAGTTCACTATAATAAAAATAATTATTATGTTAGGCATTGTATATTTTACGGTACATAACCAATTTACAATATTAACAAAATATAAGATAAGGATTTTTTCTTTCTTCTACAGACACAAACACAAACTTATTTCTATTTATAACAATCTTATTTCGATCATGGAAATTTTGTCTGTTTTCACATCGATTTCAGTGCATGGACTCAGTTCACTACAACAATCTTCTGCGTAGCACGCTCACGGAGACCGCTTCGATCACGATGCTGAGTGCGATCCGTCACGACCCGAACTTGTTTCGTGACGACGTCGACATCAAGTATCTGCATCACAGGAACCCCCAGCGAGTCGGGGGAGGCGGCTATTGTTACGAATCCCAGACAGTGAGTACTTTATTATATTATTACTAGCGGGCTGTCGCCCGCTTTGCGGGCCGAGACATGGCCGTGCTGAAAGCAAAAAATCCTTTTTCGCCAATGGCAGGTGTTGTAGTGGGAATTTCGAAAAATCCCGTCTTATTGCACATCTAGACTATAAGACAAAGCTACCCACCAAATTTCAGCTTCCTAGGACTTACCAGTTCGGAGAAACACTGATGAATCAGTGAGTGAGTGAGTGAGTGGGTCAGTCAGTCAGTGAAACTCTCTTTTATAAGTATAGATTATACAATTCTTTATTAGGTATAAATGGACATTATGTACATATAAATAATTATTTTAACAATAAAAAAATGGAAACAAAATATACAATAAAAATGAAAAAGAATAGAAAATATGAAATATATAAGTTCTTAGGAAAAGCTTATAGTTATACACAACTCTTGGTAAGACAAATAAACATCGAAATAATTTGAAGATAGAAAACACTTGGCTCTTTTTCTATCTTCAAATTATCTCGATGAAATAGAAAATATATAAAAACATATGTCTTAACTAAAGGGCGGAGTTACTGCCTATGGCAATCTCTTCCACCCAACCCTTCTTGTACCTTTACTTGATTTCCTGAAAGGTGTGAGGAACGACCTATATCATATTGCTCATGTACTATTTATTGATCATTTCTGAATGCCATTCGCACCAACAAAATGTTTGAATATTATTGTAACTAAATGTGCCTCTTCGGTATCAAATTATTAGTTTTATTCACAACTTTTGTCATCTTAGATGTATTTGGTGACATTTAAAGGTGAACAAATAGGAAGAGAAGAAAAGTTGAGTTGTTTGTTTTACTAATAAAACTCAATATTCTCATTCAATATCCCCCATAGTTTACAACCCTTCGATTCAAGTTCGATAGTTCAGCTCAATGACTCGTTCCTATTCCTTCTAATACTCCTTATTATACATAAAAAGTATATGTACTTCTTTCTGGCGTTAAAGAGGGAAATAAACAGGCTAGTCAAGAGTCAACCCTAACAAGTTGGGCTAGCTCACACTTCTCTAAAGTCGTAATGGCTTCAAAAGAATAAGGCCCAAATTCTCACGATGGTTGATCGCACATGAGAATCATATGTGGTCTAGGACCAGCCAATTAAAGTTTTCTGGAGACAATAATAATAGGTAATATTACTCTTTAGTGGAAGGTAAGCACCGGGCGAGGTTAATACTCAGAGCATTTTCTGTCACCCTACCCTAAAAGTCTCATTATTATGTGGTCGCGAACTCAGATTAATGAGGAAAAGTGCATGCATTGGGTAGGATTCAAACCAACAGATCTCTACGCTACCTGGATTACCAGACCAGCGCGTTAACCACTTGACTACCAGTGCACGCACCATCATCTCTCTCAGAATCCCTAGATCTAGCTTTTATGTTTACAACTAAAAACATAGTTTAAAAAATTGTTTTCCATTCATCCATAAATCCATGTAATTTACCCCATCAATTCATTCCAACAATTCAATTATTATTATTGTAGTATGCTTTATTAGGAGGACAGAGTAGAATGGTAACAGTATAAAATTAAGTAAAAACAAACAAATGTAAAAATAAATAAGTAAAAAAGAAAAAAAAACAACAATGTCCTACCTTAAGGGCGGGGTTATTGCCTGTGGCAATCTCTTCCAACCAACCCTTTTGTTGGGTTTCCATCTTCTTAAACTGTTTTTTTTTTTTTTAACTTCACTTGATTTTTTTTTTTATAACTGTGATATGATTGTTTTTAAACCTTTCTTATGTGATATATTCATGTTATTTGTTTTCTGTTTGTAAATAGAGCTAGGCTCGTAAATATACACCCGTGCTGCGGGCATTTATTATTATTATTATTATGTTGGGTTCCACAGATCCCCCACATAGTTTACGCTACCAAAGAGAAACTCCTGGAGAACCTGACAGACCTCCGCTTTGTCTCCATCGACTTTCTCAACACCTTCCTCCTCACGTATCGCGCCTTCACCAACGGGGTTACGGTGCTCGAGGCTCTCCGCAAAGCTTTCTACAATGCGGAGCCACCAGATTCGGACCAGGACCAGGAAGATCAGGAGTACTACGCGACCGGAAAGAAGATGCATCACCCGGGAGGCAACGGGGGAGACTTTGAGTCCAACATGTACGTATAAACAGAAAAGTGAGAAGTTGTACTAGATTTACATGAATATCAGAACATACCTGGACAGCTGTTTCGAGCTTATTTGCTCTCATGTACGTACAACCTGTGCGAGACTTAAGAGAAAAGGGACTCTTTAGTCTCATTCTTGCAGGATAAACAGAGCATTGCATTGTATAATGCACTTTGATTGCTGAAATTGCTGTACATGGAATTCATCATTATTCTTGCGTAATCAAGAATTCGAAATAAAGATATTCTTCCATCAATCTTTTCTGTAAAGTAGAAAGAAACTCGATTTAAATCTTCTCTTAAAAAAAAAAACAAACAAAAATAACGCAGGCTGTGTATGAAATTTCATGAGCTGTTACTTTTTAATTTTTTTTTTTTTAATAATAATAATATCGCCTTATTTATACTGCCCCACTAAGACTATTAAAGTCCCATTATTCCAGCAGTAAGCCCAAGACATAGTATTATGTGGTAAAAATCCCAAATGGGAGGATAACTTGTCATGTCCCGGCTGGGTTTTAAACCCACGACCTCTGGAATCTCTGGATTGTCAGAGTGCCGCCTTTACCACTGCGCTATCGGGACGGACAACTATCTGCATAACGACTATTGTGCTTCGACTATATTTTGATTCGACTATTGACTATATTTTGTATACAATTTCTCTTTCACAGGTCTCTGGATGATATATCTCTCAGCCAAGTCCCGACCAGCGATACTCTGCCCATCTACACAGAGCGGAGGAGAAGCAGCACAGCAACCACATCAAGACGAATCAGCGGTGCTTCTTCTGGTAAGTGGAAATTTGGTGAAACCAAAAGTGAAACCTGAAATGAAATGAAAGCTAATATCTTCTGGATTGATGAGTATGCTGTGTATTAGCAATCTACCAAAGGTAGACAGCCGCGATTGTATTTATTTAAAATATATGAACAATTTGTTTCTCTCTCTACTAAATTGCACAGTACTAACTTTACTTTCACAATTGCTTCAAAAGTGTATTATAATGTCATTGGTTGTATGTCAAATTTCATTGTAATGGACATAGATCGGTTTTGTATTGCACTTAAAAATAAATAAATAAATTAAATTAAAAAAAAAATCATAAGCATTATTGATTTTCGTCAATTTTGTGCAACGTGAATTCACTGAATACACCTCTCGTAGGGTATGATGACGTCCTTCAATGAGCAGGGCTGGTTTAATTGGTGGCAGATCAGTATAATTATGTGCTTCATCCTGAGTGTCGCCACAATCACATTCATCACTGTATCCTGTATCCCCATGTATCCTGTATGGTCATGATTGTTCAGCACAGGCATTTATTTTTACTTCGTCCAACAAATCTAGATCAAGCGTATTTTTTTTTTCTACCCTATTCCAGGTTATGCCTCCGAGTATCAGAGTGAAGGACATCGCGAAAGCATTGATTCAACCTGTCCTTTTCCTAAAACCAATCGAAGATCCAGAAAGTGTAAGTATTTTACCATTAAATTTTCACTAATTAGTTGTGAAAAAATAATAGATTTGGCAAATAACTATGCATAATCGCTAATTCTAATCTCTGTCTAGACATCATCATCAAAATAATAACACCTCAAGAATAATGACACCTAAAATAATTGATATATGTAAGGATATAGTATACTAGCCGTTTGCCCGTGCTTTGCAACGGGACTAAATTTCAAATTTACTAAGGCATGGCCGTACTGCTGGACAGAAATGCCTTTTTGAACTTTTTATAATTTTTCTGGACAAAGCGATAATGGTTTTGGGGGGGTCAATTCTGAGACATTTTTTGCTATCTCTTACCGTTTTGGCTAAACAATTCCGGACACACAAACAAACAAACAAACATAGGTAGGTAGGTAGTCCTTTTTTCTGTTTTATATATAGAGATTTGTCAGCTTAATCACACTCACTACGTTTAGCTGATTTATGTAATGATCGACACAAGGACCATACTTCATAGGTGTTGCCCTTAGTGTGAAATGACGACAGCCAAAAGAAACTAGCATAAGTTCAATTAAAAATATTATGAATTATGTATACAAATATATTTTTTGTAAAAAACTCTTGTAAATAACTGAAACTTGCTTGAATTTGCTTGTTCATTATTTGTTTAACAATAACATTTCTCATTACAGACGAAGAAGACAAAAACCTCGGCCTCATTAAAGAGTCCCAGAGCAGTGGAGGCCACCACGGAGGCAACCAGTCTCCCGGCACTCATCACCGCAAGATCAGCATCCGAGTGGACAAGCCCCAAGACACAGGCGGAGGATCCTCCACTAACCTGAGTGTACCTCATAGCAATATTGCCGGCTCCTCCAGCAACGAGACGCTGACCGGATCAACAAGCGGTAAGTCTCTTCTTTTATCTACTTTACATATACAAAGGTACAAACAAAAGCAAATCGTTTGATTGAAGTGACAGGCGACATAAAATCTGGATATTATTTCAAACAAAGACTTGCTATGGCCGTCCAAAGAGGCAATGCGGCGGCCATACTTGGCACATTTCCTGTCAACCAAGGGCTGGAAGAGGCCTTTGTACTATGATTTATAAAAAATATACATACATTAGAATGAAAGTAGGCCACAACAGTCCAGCAGATACAAGAGCTCTCAGAAGCTTGGAAGTTCCTCCTGGTCTACACATGGTAATTATCTTCGGTGTTTACAGAGGCAGCTGGTTCTATGTTTACTGCTTCAGTTGCTTTCATGCTCCATAGTAAATGCTTGTATGTATTATTAATTAATATTAGTATTTATAAATGAGCGATGCATGAGAGTTGGGGATAAATATTAATAAAATTTCTCAATAATTGAGCAAATTTAGAAATTTTGTTGTTGTTGTTGTTGTAGCTAGCTTGGCTACAGCTGTAGGGGTGAGTAGGGTGGCCCTTATTTTCGAAGGTCGGAAATCGAAGATGCTCCCCCCCCAAAGTGGTTCCAATTCATGAGAAAAAAATTGCTAAAAATTTTCAGCTCGATCAGAAAACGTTAACACGTGCCGCCAGGAGCTTAAAGTTTAGATGTCCTAATTGAAGGGGCAATATACGTTTTCCCGCACATTTTGTTGATTTTCTCTGTAATAGATCAACTTAGAATAAAAATTCAAAAAGTGATAGAATTGTAACAAAATTATCCAACCATTTATTCCTATCAAATTAACTCTCAAACAAACAGTTTCTGGGCAAATCAATAACAAAGTCAGATTTTTGCTCTACCCCTCTGTATCTCGCTAGCAAAACTATAAAATGCGGCTGGATAATGAAAAAAATCCAAGATAATTAAAGAAAGCAAGTTAGTTCAATTATTTTATACAAACAAAATACAGTTCTTTTATATTTTTAATCGATAATAAGAACAAAATAATATTGATTAATGGATAATTATATTTACCAATATACCGATTTCCGTTTTTTTGCTGTCAGGATACCTTCTTCTGTAGTCATTTACTACTTGCCAGCCTCTGTGGCGTAACGGTTATGACTACTTCCCGTAGTCCAGAGATCCCTTAGTTCGATCCCCGGTTTGGGCAGAATTTTCGCATAGAAAATCCTGTTCCCTCCGAACACGAGAGGTTGGCATTTCCAGCCCTACCCAGGGTGAGTGAGGTTAATGTGGGTAGCTGGTACGATTCCCAGCGATAAAGGGTAAAACCCCCGTCCTGACTATCTCAAATCAGGACATAAAAACCAAGTAGAATCAATGGACATGAAAGGAGCCTAGACATTGGATCTGGGCGTCCATATATTGCTCTCACCGCCGTGATATAGGTATCTTTGCCTGTCGCACGGGCACGGAATTATTATTACTTTAATAATAAACTGTTTTTGATTTTAATTTTTAGTAAGTATGTTATTAATACTTATCCATTAATTTTACTCCCCTTTCTGCTGTATCATTAACAACTTTGAGATGTTTCAAGAAGTTTTTTCCTACAAGGTAATCTTTATTCGTTGACCAGGATGTTGGCGGGTACTTTAAGAATGATGTATTTTGATCTAATCTTTTGAAGAAAGTTTTTGTTTCTCGTCAAACCAAAAAATCTAGATTTTTTTCACTAAAGTTGCAAGTTCGGTTACTTTGCAATCATATTTATTTGTATCCTTCTCATAATCAATAACCATCTTTGTTTCGTATTAGATGGTACCTCTTCATCAAAGAATGCTGGACCTACAGCTTCTTGGCCTAACTACCACAATTGGATAACAATCTTTTTAGTAGGAGCCATATCCTTATCTATGTTTTGGAAGCTGATGTTTTTTTATTTCTATTTTTTACAAGTAAAGTCTACCTTTGGTGCTTGGGAGCTTTATACTAAGCTTCAACATACGAGTATACTGCCACGATAAAAAGACATTTAGTTTTGTGTTAGAAATAACGTTAGCACATATTCTTTGGTACAATTTCTTAAAAAGATGCTATTAAGGAATATAGAAATTAATATAAAAAATTAATTATAGTTTAAAAAATAACACTTTCATTAGCGGTTGAAAAACGAACTCAAGAAAGAATTATCAACTAGAACGGATACTGGATTGATGATAAAAAAAGAGAAGGTAATTTAAAGAAAGCCAAGTGTTTCACAGCCTTGTTATTTGGTAGCCATGAAACAGCAGCTACCGTAGTCGTTTTGTGGTCTGTGTTGAAGCCTGTCCATCCCGTAGTATGCCTCCCTTCTGATGGGCGAGAAGTGACACAATACTTCCCATTTAGGTGTTGACTGTGTTGAGTCACACGAGTGCACCGAAAGGTATCCCTTACAAACAACTGTAACCAAATTTTTATTAAAAAATTTTGGTCGGCGTGGGAGTTCGAACCCAGGACCTTCCGCATGGCAAGCGAGTGCTTAACCACAAAAATTATAAAGGGGGTGAAATTATTGGATGAGTAATTGAGTTAATACGTAATAACATATATTACTAACAATGCAGATCAAAAACAGTTCATTATTCAAATAGTAAAAGACTACAGAACAAGGCATCTTGACAGGAAGAAACGGATATTGGTAGGTATATTAGTAAATATAACATTATTCAATATTATTTTTGATTAAAAATATAAAAGAACTGTATTTTGTTTGTATAAAATAATTGAACTAACTTGCTTTCTTTAATTATCTTGGATTTTTTTCATTATCCAGCCGTATTTTATAGTTTTGCTAGCGAGATACAGAGGGGTAGAGCAAAAATCTAACTTAGTTATTGATTTGCCAAGGAACTGTTGGTTTAAGAGGAAATTTGATGAGAATAAATTTGTTAGATAGTTTTGTTACAATTCTATCACTTTTTGAATTTTTATTCTAAGTTGATCTATTACAGAGAAAATTAACAAAAAGTGCGGAAAAACGTATTGCCCCTTCAATTAGCATATCTAAACTTTAAGCTCCCGGCGGCACGTGTTAACAATTTCCGATCGAGCTAAAACTTTATAGGTATCATTTTTTTTATGAATTGGAACCATTTGAGGGGGGGAGCTCAGAAAAATACTCGGATTTTTTTCTCACCTCTATAGCTAAGGGCCACCCTAAGGGGTGAGTGATGATCTCTAGCCAATTTTATTTCAAAGTTGGCTCGTCCTGAACCACATATTTCTATGTGCGATCAACCATCATGAGGACTTGGACTTTTCTTTATAAGCCATTAAACCCTTAGGAAACTGCAAACTAGCCTGGCTTGTAAGGGTTGGCTAGTCTGTTCTCTGTTTATAGTCCTCTAGCGAGACACTGGACTTCTCCCTGTTTAACGTCCCCCAGCCGGACTGAAATTTTTTTTTGAATTTTTTAGAAAAAATTAGAAATAGAAGATACCTATAGTTTTTTTTTTTTTTTTTTTTTTTTTTTTTTTTTTTTTAGAAGAAATAACTTTTTCTGGCATTATTTTATTGATATTGAACTATTTTATTTTATTTTATTCCCCAACAGAATTCACTGTCCTCAGTGGACCATCTAGTCCGGGCAACGTGAGCAACCGAACTCTAGTAGGGCAGGATCCTATGGGCTCGAGTTGCTTTGATTTCAAGAAAAACGACGAAGATCCCAAATCTGAGAGCAAATCCACTTCTCAGAGCACCACAACGGCCGTCTCACCACCCCAAGCGTCACAATCACTTCCCACCACCCAGAGCTCCCCGCAAGGCGCCAAGCCTTCGACGTCCGGTCCTTCAACTCCGCAAAGCGTCAAGACGTTCTTCACCAGCGGTAGCAGCCCGCAAAGTCCCAAGCCTTGTCTTGTCTCGGGCGGTGGGGTTCCTCAATCTCCCAAGCTCGTGACCGTGCAACAAGGCTTGCCGCAGAGTCCTAAAACAGCTCGTCCAGCAACTTTCTCCGAAGACAAACAACAGTGTGGCAGTCCGAAAAGTCCCAAACTGATTCCACGACCTCCGACAACCGGTAATATTCCACACATTCATGCACCTCCGTTTCCGCTGGACAAGAATCCTCCGCCGCCTCCTCCCAGGATATTCAAGGACCTGCCGCATCATCGCCAGCACAGACACTCACATCAGGAGGAAACTATGCCACAACTCAAGGAGCCTGCGTTCACCCAAGATAGCAATAGGTGAGATTAAAATCAGCAAGTAAGAGAGAAAAGGGAGGTCCCTTTCAGTACGTAGTATATTTCCTTATGCATTTCCTCTGCAATAGAGAGGAAATGCAGCAGCTGTGATGGGCACAGTGCCTTTCTCCTCAGAGTTGGAGAGCATTTTTTATATATTATAAATAATTTTGTAAATAATTATCTATTTGAAGTCTCATTAAAATATATTTATATGTATATAAGTTATCATATTTGTGTTAGTCACTTTCGTGATATCACATCTACTCAAAGTCTCTGTACTAAATCCAAACTGAAACCGGGACTTGAAACACCGACCTCCTGGTTACAAGTCCACCGCCTTATCGATTGAGCTACTGAGGTCGGTTATATTACGAGTATGTATATAACTTTGTATTACCAAATTTAGATAGAATTGACCTTCGGTAATAGTGTTTGAGGTTGGAAGAAGCCAAACAAAAGGAGTAGGGTATTAGTGGGCAATCATTTTGCGACAGCCGTTTCTTTTGAATGCTCTTTAAATTCATTTGTTTTAATAATAATAATAATAATAATAGTTTATATATTTATTTATTTTCTTTATAAAGAAACATTTATACAAAGGTACTTCTCCTAAGGTTTGAAGAGCTTCTAAGAGTTTTTTCTGACTTTTTTCTGTTTTTTTTTTTTTTAGTAGAATTAAGCGGGTCTTTTCTGACTTACCTTTCAGGCTGGGTCCCGAGCGACAGAATCGTTCTGCCTCTTTGTCCCACATCCTTCTCACCCACCGCAACTCCGATGCCAACGTCCAGCACTTCCCCATCAGGAAGAGGAGTGTGGCGGACGATGACCCCTATCTGAGCGAAGACAATGACTGCTGGAACCTGAGTGCACACTCCTCGCGCTCCGCCTCCATTGCAACCACCAATGCTGTGAGTCTGATTTTTATTTATTTATTTATTTATACAACAAAATGCGGGCGGACCCATTGCTAATTATACAATAATTAGTTCCTAGCTATCAAAACCTATTTAAGTATAAGACTAAAAAATATTCAGGTAATAATAATAATGTCCCACTCATCATAATATCAAAATCTCCTTATCAACACTTTAATACTTCTATGTTTGCTACTGCTAGCCCATAGAATATATTACCATAATATCTATAAATATGAGAAATAAAACGAAATAATAATAAATCATTTGTTTTATTTTTCATATTTTTTTTCATACAGAGGACCCATCCTAAGCCATTTTTATTTGGCTTCTAAGATGATTAATAATTAATATTAAAACTAATAGATAATGGTGAAAAAAAAAAAATTGAACTCTTCATTTCTCTATAGATCACTAGATCAATCCTCGCAATAGTCTGTCCCGGTAGCTCAGTGGTAAAGGCGGCACTCTGTGAATCCAGAGATTCCAGAGGTCATGGGTTCGAAACCACAAATCCAGCCGGGACATGACAAGTTATCCTCCCATTTGCGATTTTTACCACATAATATAATGTATTGGGCTTACTGCTGGAATAATGTGGACTTTAATAGTCTAAATCGGGCAGTATAAAAAATATTATTATTATTATAATTTACTTTCTGGATCTAGTGTCTTAGAGGACTATGAACAGAGATATGACTATGACTAGCCATTCCTAACAGGGCAGACTCGCTGTTTCCCAAGGGTTGATGAATAAAGTAGAATAGCCTCCAACATTGAGAAAGTTAATATCTTCTGGATTGATGGAATTTGCTGTGCATTAGCAATCTACCAAAGGTAGACAGCCGGTATTTATTTTTTTTTTTTTTTTAAAGTTTCCATGTATTTAATTTTACAAATAAACATCTTCAACAAATAATGAATATTGTATGTAATATTCAACAAATCTTAATATATAAATGTCAAAGTCACTGACTGACTGTCTGACTGATCATCACTGTTTCTCCGAACTGGTAAGTCCTAGGAAGCTGAAATTTTGGTAGGTAGCTTTGTCTTTTAGTCTAGATGTGCAATAAGACGGGATTTTACGAAATTCTCAATACAACACCTGCCATTGGTGAAAAAGGACTTTTTGCTTTCATGCCTCGGCCCGCAAAGCGGGCCAAAGCCCGCTAGTTTTAAATATATTATCAATTTGTTTCTCTCTCTCAGCTCTACGCTGGCCGTAGATCCATTGGCTGTTGCGAAGGAGAGAGCGCGGCACGACAGGCCACTCCCCGGGCCAGTTTCCAGCAGGACTCCCCCCAGCACTCGAGCAAAGCCGGAGTGGTCATCACCTCCTTCCGGAAATCTCAGAGAAGGTAAAACACTACTTTCTTCTTAGTAAGGGTGGTGCGGAAGAGAATGCCGTTGGGATTAGCACCGCCCTTGATCAAGTTTTGTTTTCTTAATTTTAATATCTATGTATGTATATATTCTAAGTCATTATGTTGTAAATAAAACTTGATAGAACTTGTTTAATAATAATAATATAAGCAACGAGAGTGTGAGAGTTAAGGTCGATTCACACACACACCCGTGACGTGACATTTTTCTACATCCCTAACATACCAGCCCCTAATAAAAGCCACCTACTCAAGTCACCATTGATTTCAGCTATGAATACTTTTAACAATATGTGTGAGAAGCCAGATTTATTCTGATTATATGTTTCTCACTCAAATAACCAACGCATATATGTATATCTGTCAGGTATTGCCTCACATAGTCCTTTAAAAAAAAAAAAAAAAAAAAAAAAAAAAGATGAGTGTTTCACAGCCTTTTTTATTTCGTAGCCGTGAAATAGGAGCTACTGTAGACCCTTGTGGTCTGTGTTGCAGCCTGCCCATCCCGTAGTATGGCTCCCCTCTGATGGGCGAGAAGTGACACAATACTTCCCATTTAGGTGCTGGTTCAACACGAGCGTACCGGAAGGTATCCCTTACAAACAATTGTAACCAAATGAAGAATACAAATTTTGTATTCTTCATTTGGGGATCGAACCCGGGACCTTCCGCATGGCAAGCGAGTGCTTAACCACTGATCTAATCGCGCGCTCCTAATTTCTATGTGTGGTGTAGACAGTAGCATTAAAAAAAAAAAAAATTCCATTACCTCTTTACCACCCTATTACCTGTTCACCACCTCCATCACCTCTTCACCTCCAGGAGCAGCACCTCCACGGCTGCCACAGCCTTCGCCATCGCCACCAGCGCCTCCAGTAACCCCCGCGACATCTCGCCAGTGGAGGAGGTGCGCAACAAGAGGAAGGAGAGTGTGCTGTCCACCGCCACCACCATGCGAGTGCTCAACGTGCTCCGCCACTGGATCAGCAAACACACGCAGGTGATTACCTATTAGTTATCCTGGATTTCTTTATGCTAGATCAGAAAGCAAAATGGTAGATATACGAGGTGTGGCTATTAAGTTCGTAGATTCTTCCCATAAAACAATGTGTGTTTAACTTACCCAACTTTAGTAGTTATCCCCTTCAATGTACTCCCCTCCTCTATCCCTACAACGTTCTAAGCAAATTTTCCATTGATCGAAACAGTGGTGGAGGTCATTTTGTGTGAGGCCTTTCAAGATTTCTGCCGGTTTTTCTTAACGGCATCTACGCTGTCAAATCTGGTACCTTTCAGGGCAGATTTGATTTTTGGGAATAAGTAAAAGTCGCACGTAGCCAGGTTGTACTTGACCAGGAACGTCTTCACGGAGAAGGCACTGTGGGCTGGCGCATGGCACCATTTTTGCGCAAACTTTTGTCATGTTGAAATTTTCGTGCAAAATTTGTCTCACACATTCTTTATTAATTTCAAGTGTATCAGCCATTAATCTAAGAGTTAATTTTTTTTTTTTTTTTTTTTTTTTTATGAGTGTTTCACAGCCTCTTTCGTTTCGTAGCCATGAAACAGGAGCTACTGTAGACGCTTGTGGTCTGTGTTGTAGCCTGCCCATCCCGTAGTATCCCCTCTGATGGGCGAGAAGTGACACAATAATCTACGGTCAGAACGAATCTTAACACCAATTTTTTCAATGTTTTCGTCAGTTTTTGAGGTTTGGGGGCGACCAGGACGTGGATCGTCCTCAACATCTTCCTGACCATCTTGAACCGTTTAAACCACTTATAAAGCGTTGATCTTTTCAAACATGACTCCTGGTACACTGTCTTTAACAAAGAAAAAGTTTCACAAGCAAGTTTTACGTAAAATTCAATAATCACTCGTTGCTCAACGTTTGTATCAATCATAATTCCGGCAAAATTAAAAAAGGTGTCATGCGCGTCGGGCTATCACAACAGAACTAATTACAGTACAGTCATGTGACAGCTATCAATCCAAACACAAGACTTGAAGCTGTCTAAACATGTTCATCATATCTTCCTAGCATGAACAGCTTTTTCGTAGTGGCTCGCGTCTACGAAATTAATAGCCACACCTCGTATTTATTTATTTAGAAACTCTTTATTAGTAGAACATAATATATACAAACAAATAAAGGTAAAAATTAAAAGTTGACAATATTTTAATATAAACAAGAAAAAAATAAACAAAATATATAAATACGTCCTAACTAAAGGGCGGGGTTATTGCCAATGACAATCTCTTAAACCCAACCCTATGGTGGATACTGTCAATACCATGGAAGAATAAGCCATGGAGAGCTTGTAGTGCCTCCAACCTGTCACATAAATAAACTAGCCAATATGGCTGCAGTGATTAGCTTCAAAAGCATTTAAAACTATACAAAAAGAATAATAATTATTTTTTTTATTGTTGTGATGGACTTGCACGCACGGTGACCTGGTTTCAATCCCCAGCAGAACAAAAACAAATCTGCTCTGTACTTGGAGGAAAAATGAGTAGCTACTTGTATGAGTAACGATTCTTAACGTGGTGGAATTAACAAAAGAAAAAAATGTTATAATTGATTAAGAAAAGTGTTTAATACTATTTTAATGCTTAACTACCCATAAACGTGATACCAGGGCCGGGGCATTCTTACGCCAACGACTGTCATTGGCAGTCCAGTGTGGAAATGCCTCGAGCCTGGTAGGCACCATGTGTCGGGAGAAGAACGATGACATGTTTGCTGTATGAAGATACAGTTAAATAAATCATGATTATATTTTTTGAAGAGGCTCTGAGCTTTAACACAAAGAAATTATTCTTCTTTTACTTTACTTCCACAGGATTTTATTCAAGACAAAGAGCTACGTTACATGACCTTGGAGTTTCTGGAAGAAATCGTGTGCACACCGAACCTGCTGCCCGCAGAATACAAGGCAGCCACTCAGCTGACACGAATGCTAACCACGGAGGAGTGCAACAAACACGAGACAAATCTTACAGACTTGCTGGCTCCTCCCCAGGTGAGAGGTTTCGCGTTTCTCCCTTTATTTTTCTCTATAAATCTCTATCTGTCCCGGTATCTCAGTAGTAAAGGCGGCACTCTATTGCCGTGTTTTTCTTTCTAACCAAACCTCTAACCAGGTGAGAGGTTTCGCTTTTCCCCCTTTATTTTTCTCTATAAATCTCTATCTGTCCCGGTATCTTAGTAGTAAAGGCGGCACTCTATTGCCGTGTTTTTTCTTTCTAACCAAAGTTAACCAAACGGGAATAAAATGAACCAAACTGGAAGCAAGTTCTTTTGGAAGAGGAAAAATTTCCACTTCCAAAGTTAACCAAAGTGGAAGTAGAAAATTCTTGCTTCCAGTTCTTTTATAGGTTAAGTCCATTGTTTATATTTAAAAGTAACCAAACGCATTTTTCTTTTACGAATGATCTTGGAATAAAATGGAAATATTTGAAAGAAACCTAACCAGGAATTTTTTTTGGTTAGAAAGAAAAATACGACTTATGAATCCAGCGATTCCAGAGGTCGCGGGTTCAAAACCCAGCCGGGACATGACAAGTTATCTTACCATTCGGGATTTTTACCACATAATAATATGTCTTAACAAAATATAACAAAATATATACATATGCCCTAACCAAAGGGCGGGCTTATTGCTCATGATGAAGTTTAGTGTGAGCAATCTTTTCGTATAATGGTATGGTTTGTTTTAACACGGCTCCCCCATTTGATGTGGAGCCGTGAGTTTGAATAATTTAGACAACCAGGGAACCAAGGCGTTCATGTTTGAGTTGCACACTTTTCTTTGCATTGTTGTATGCTCTCCTCAAAACACAAGTTCTGGTAACTGTTTGTCATTATTGAGGTAAAAGTGAAGTGAAGTGTTGATAATAAAAGCTCAAGACCTTTCGAACAAGATAAAATTTGATTTTTTTTTCGCTAAAAATTTTCGACTGATCGTCCGGCTGGCCGACGAAACCGACCAGATACTAACATCAATAGAGTACGTCGAGTTATAACTTGTTCGACAGGTCTTGTCATAAGGAGTTATTATCATTAAATATCATTTATCTAGAATTTACGGTTGACGAGTTATAGGCGAAAATATATGGATATTTCGCAGGACTGAAATATTGAGCCGTAGCTCACTGAAATTTTTTGTAATGAACTTCTCTCAATGAGACCTTTAACAATATGCCACAAGACATACCATTCTATTTAAGATTTTAAAGTTGGTCCATGCCCAGTTTGACTGGGGCCGTGTTTTGGCTAAAAATTTATCCCCCTAAAAATAAAGGAATACGGGTTTTTTGCGTTTTTTTTTATATTTTAAGTTGTTTTCGAGAGATCCAGGCCTGTATATGTATACTTTCATTCCCCACCGACCTCAGTCGCTTGAACGG
>CM044962.1:31667827-31713924 GCA_024516035.1 Bactericera cockerelli | reverse complement strand
CCGCCAACGCTCTTCTTTGTGTCCTCTAGCGTTTTAACCTCTTTGTATGCAAGTTCACTAGCGTTTTTTTCCTCTTTTGTGTCAATTCATTAGCGTTTTTTCTTCTTTTGTGTGCAATTCATTAGCGTTTTTCCTCTTTTGTGTTCAATTCATTAGCGTTTTTTTCCTCTTTTGTGTTCAATTTATTAGCGTTTTTCCTCTTTTGTGGCAATTCATTAGCGTTTTTTCCTCTTTTGTGTGCAATTCATTAGCGTTTTACTTCTGCATAAAAGTTCATACATATTAGTGAGTTTGCGGAAATTAGCTTTTGTGTCTGCTCAAACTCTCTAGTAAATATTTTGATTTTTGAAACGCAGTTTATGTTGTGTTGGCATAGATCATAAGCTACGTTACTAGATATCTATGATTTTATTCATTTTATTTAATTTTTTTGTGTGTTTTCACTAAAAAGTTTATCTTTACTGTAAATATACATGCGTTAGACATTACTAACGGGTTTGTTTTATGTGTTCCCAAGAGAAAAGTTGAAGAGCGCACGTGAAAATGACTGTGTAGACATATTTTTTTTCTGTTGTTAATGCTTTTGTGGGTACTCACACAAGAAGGCCAAATTCGTTAAAAAAAAAAAAAAAAAAAAAAAATAAGTTCGATGTATTAGGTCCAAATTTTAAACCGGATCAAACTTTCTCGAGTAGAACTTGTTATCTTCTGACTTTTTTGCAAACTTTTAAAGGAACATGAGATGATCCAGAATTTTTTCTCGCCAAGTTCTAGAGTTCTCTTCTGCATAATCTTGTTCTAGAATTTGGCCCTGTATAAAATTGTTGTCTATTATTTTTTATTTTCTCTGTCAGGAGTCTCACAGTTCCTGGAAACTATCAGTTTTTACATTTTTGATAACTCCTCTCTCTGTCTTCTCCTATTAGGAATTAATTTATTTTTGTCTAGCACAAGTTTTTTTTTTTTTTTCTTCTTTCAAAAAAATATCAAGAATACCACTTATAATGACACAATTTTACTATGTATAGTATTTTTTCGCAATCTATATTGCCTTTTTTTTTATTACTTTCCTTAGTCTATTGTAAGGAAATAATCCTATAATAATTGTATTACGACACAATTTACAACCCATTACTATTAGGCCGAAACTGTTGTCCAGAGATGTCCGGATCTCAGAGAGCCTAAGATTTATTACCAGGAAGGGATAGTACATTTTTTCTCTTGTTGATTACACACAGTACTCAAGTGTGTACTTTATTTGATAAAAAAAATAAAAAGAGAGGAAGAAGAAGAGAAAAAAGTTATCAATCACCTGATTGATTATTTTGATGTGCGGCACGCGACACGATTGACTTCCTGAATGATAAGGTCAGTCACTGATAAGGAAGAGCTGATAAGGAAAAACCGCGGGTAATGTTATGAATGGAGGGTGTGAGCTTACCTGAAGCAAGATGTACCACTGAACCGATGGACCTACCTCAATAATTATGTAGTCTCACTCATATAGTGAGTATGTATTGTGACACATAATAATAACACTTATAGTCTCACTCATATAGTGAGTATGTATTGTGACACATGATAATACTACTCATAAAAATTGAACCAAAGATGCGGGCGTTCTCTCTCTTTCTCTCTCTATACTTGAGGTTGCACTTTTACTTTAACATGAAGAGACTTGAATGGGTTTTTTTAACATAAAAGTGGGAGAAATTTCTGCGTTTTGTTCACTGGGTCAGTAAATGATTTGGATTTAACGTCATTGACACACTGCAACCATGCCTAGATTTATGTTTATAATAATAATGATAACACTCTTTAGTTACACTTTGGAAGGTAACCACCTGGCGAGGTGCTCTAAGCATTTTCTACCACCTAACCCTCAGAGTCTTATTATTATGTGGTCACAAACACAAATTAATGAGGAAAAATTCGTGCACTAGCTGGGATTCGAACCAACGGATCCCTACGCTACCTGGATTACCAGACTAGCGCGTTAACCACTTGACTACCAGCGCACGATTAATAAGTGCTGTGAGCAATTTTAGGTGTTTACACCCATAGGTGGTCGCATTTAGTGGACGCTGCGCTTGTGTAGAGGTTTATTTTGTGAGTTACTACCACCTAACCCTCACAGTCTTATTATTATGTGGTCACAAGCTCAAATTAATGAGGAAAAATTCGTGCACTGTGTGGGATTCGAACCAACGGATCCCTACGCTACCTGGATTACCAGACTAACGCCTTGACCACTTGACTATGAATGCACGGAAATGCCTCATTGTGTTGAGTAGATTTAGGAAAACCACATATAGGCCATGCCTTGTGCCGTAACTTGCCTTGTCTCTTTTTACGATTTTTTCAGCTTGTACCACATACCTACTACTGCAACATTTTTTGTTGTGAAGTCACCATAAAAAAAATCCCACTCATTCATAACAAACAGTTAAGGACGTGTCACAGATAAACTCTCCACTCCCTAACCTTTCTTATCAGTAGTTATCTTCGCGGGGTCAACAGGGGTCACGTGGTGTCTGTGTAGTGTTAATCATCGGGATGATAATTTAATCGCACGCGTCACTATACCGGGTGTTTCATGTGCGTTGCTACTTAGATTATTTAACAACGAGGGTGAATGTATCGTCGGGATCAGTGTTTTTTCTGTTGGATCGATCAGTCGACGGACTTGTAATTTGGAGGTCGACTCGTCGAATCCCACTAATTTAGGCGAGTTTGATCAGGCGCTGGGAATCGTACCAGCTACCCAGATTAACCTCACCCAGCCTGGGCAGAGCCGGAAATGCCAGCCTCACATATGTAGGGAGGGAACAGAATTTTCTACGTGAAAAATCTGCTCCGACCGGGGATTGAACTCGGGATCTCTAGCTAGACTACGGGCAGTAGTCATAACCGTTACGCCACGGAGGCTGAGGTGTCACAACCTTCTACGAACGGGTATTATTAATGAAAGGCTTTTAGATACCTCTCATCTATGATAGATGGAGTCTTCTCGCCAGGTCTGAGCGTATCTCTGGTGTACTGGTAGTCAAGTGGTCAACGTGCTAGTCTAGTAATCCAGGTAGCGTACGGATCCGTTGGTATGAATCCCACCCAGTGCACGAATTTTTCCTCGTTTATTTGAGTTTGTGACCACATAATAATAAGACTCTGGTGGTAGAAAATGCTTTGAGCATTAACCTCGCCTGGTGGTTACCTTCCACTTAAGAGTATTATTATTATTATTAAGACATGATCAGGCGAGTGAGGTGTTAAAATTCTTGTCATTTTCACGTTCTGCTAAATTCGTGTTTATACACTCGCTCTGTCCTCTTGTCTGTTCACTTCGGCTGAATGTAAACACAACATAGAATATAGTAATGCCCACGTGGAGATAGTGACTACTCGCTCAAAACAAAGCTAATAGTTATTTGTGTTATTCGGAACTAGAACTTCTATTAGTTTCTCAAGAGCATTAGCGGGTAGCATCGACATTACGAGAACTCAATGCTAATGTAATCATAACTCGAAACAACCATGAAAATTCCAATATCCATATTTTCCTTTCAAGGTATTATTATTTATTATTTCGCTTGTTATATGATACACGTGTTAATCACTTTCGAGATGTCACATCTAATCAACCTCGCTTCACTAAATCTTTGCTGAAACCGGGACTTGAACCACCGACCTCCAGGTTACAAGTCCGCCGCCTTATCGATCAAGCTACTGAGGTCGGTCGCAAACTCAATTGTTTTTTCTTTAAAATATCATCAGTAACATGCTGGATAGTAAAAAGTCTCTTCTACGTTTGGATATTAGGTATAATACATCAGGATCTAGTACTTTCAATTCATCTTCTCTTGATCCGCAGAATGCCCGTGTCTAATATAGTCTCTTGCAATGTCTTTGACAGTCTGGATCATTTTACATTAGGTGCATGGAGTCTCCTTGCCAGCTCTGAGCGTATCTCTCAACGCAGACTAACACCCGTATTTATGAACAGCGAATTTCGTCTGAGCACTGTCTCAAGCAAGGTATTGGCCAATAATATTAAAGGAAATTATGCTTCAGAACATGCTCAAACGGCGTTTTCTGTTCATAAATATACGGCTGTTAGTATTTTTTTTTTTTTTTTTTTTTTTTTAAGTGGGGTTTAACGTCGCTTTCAACTGCCATGGTCATATCACGACGGGGGTTTTACCCTCCATTCGCAGGAAACTCACAAACCTGCTACTCACATTGACCTCACCCAGCCTGAGTGGGGCCGGGAAAAGCCAGCGTCACGAGAATTAGAATTTGAATGGTCACCCATCCAAGTCTTAACCTCGCTGGATGTCGCTTAACTTCGGTGTTCTGAAGGGAACCGGTGTATTCAACATGCCATCGACGCTGGCTTGTTTTCTGTTCATAAATACGGCTGTAAGTATCTTGACGCGGCTTTCTAATCTCTAGTGAAGGCAGTGCAGCTGATCTCGTCTCGTCCAGACACTTCTCGAGCGGAAGTGAAGTTCTCGCTCTGCTCCTGCCCGCGGCACTACCTCTCTGTATATGTCTCTATATATGTCTCTATATATGTCTCTATATATGTCTGTACATGTCTGGACGCCAACTGAACCGCTTTGTGACGTAGACATCATGTCGCTACTAATACGCCAGTCTGCTCTGTATGACGTATGGCGTGTAATCAATTGCGAGGACATGCAACTCGAACTCACAGTGTCTCGTTCAATGTCTCTTCTCGACTTGCAGGAATGGAAACCTGCGCGGTAATTCTTGAGACTGAAGATAAAAGGAAAAGGAAAAAAGTGAAAATATTTTTTTTTTCAAGGAAACTGTGCCCCGGAACCAGTTTCGCATTACTTCAGGACACTTTACCTTTACATCCATGCCATTCCGGAAACGGAAAATTTCGGTCAGAAATTTCCGCTCCGGCCGGGATTTGAACCCGCAATCTCCGGGTCAGTAACCAAAGCTCTTAACCACTGAGCCACGGAGGTCGACTGAATAAATAGATTAAGGAAAGGAAAGACGAAGAAAGAACGAGCTGCTGGTCTGGCCAATTACCTATGATAATCAGAAGAGTAAAGTTGGTCCCGCCAATGCCGACAAGATTACATTAAAAAGATCATGGTTAGAGTGGTGTGGCTAGAGGATTGTACTGAGGTGCTGCAGGAACCCCAACATCCATTTAACTATGGATAATTTTCTAATCCCACAAAGTTCCGGTTTTAATGTCACTTTCAACTGCGTGGTGATATCACGACGGGGTTTTACCCTCTCTTCTTCTTCTTTTACTCTGTCTTATCCAGCTCTAGCAGGGTCTACGTTGTTCAACCTAATGGTTGAGTTTGGTTGGTTTTGGCACATTTTTTACGGCTGGATGCCTTTCCTAACGCCAGCGATTCTATTTGATTGAACGTCCTGGATTAGGACGGGCGTTTTACCGTCCATTCGCTGGGAATCGTACCAGCTACCCAGATTCACCTCACTTAGCCTGGGTAGGACCGGAAATGCCAGCCTCACATATGTAGGGAGGGAACAGCATTTTCTATGTGAAAAGTCTGCTCCGACCTGGGATCGATCGGGATCTCTGGATTACGAGCAGTAGTCACAACCTTTACGCCACGGAGGCTGGCAGGGGGTTTACCCTCTATTCTCTAGAAACTCACAAACAAGATACTCAATGTAACCCCACCGAGCCTGAGTGGGCCATGAATAGCTAACATCACGAAGGTTTGAATTTGAATGGTAATCCATTGAAGTCCTAACCTCGCTGGACGTTGCTCAATTTCAGTGACGGAACTAGTGCATTCAACATGCTATCGACAGCGGCGCTGGCTTGGCCAAGTTTGATTGTACGCACACTGTGCTGATGGGCTTTTGGATTTATCGTTGTTCTCAACTCCTCTGTGGTCACTCATTAATTGGTCACACCTCGACGGGGGATAAACCCTCTTTTACCTTAATAAAGTACCATGCCACACTGGCCGTCGAGTGGGGTCGGAACACTGGCAGAACTGTTTTCATGGTAGCCACTGTACTCGTATTATTAGTATGCACTTACACTTCTCTAGTTCTAGTATATTACCTTGAAACTATGCAGTAACTTTAATGCATATAAATTTTAAATTGACTGTTATAGAAATGTGTTTTACATACCTTTTTGTGACGTACCTATGTTTTAAGTTGTTTTTCTTATTCAAAACTTTTTCTGTTGGTAGAAGGTAGCAAGAATGTTGCATGTGTATGGACCGACTACTTGACTGTCGTAATAGTTGAAATTAATTCAAATTATTTTATTATTTATCTATTGAACTTCTATTACAGGTCTTTTACCGTACTTTTCAAGTACTTATTTTTTCCATTTCTCCATTATTTTATTATTTCTTACATCAATTCAGTAAGTAAATAACTCATGAAATTATAGCTTTATGTCCCTTTTTAATGCGTTGTCTCTATGAATTTTGTTTGAGTCAATGTTTTTACAGATTGGTACTCTTCAAGGAGTTCAAGTATGTTGTTCTCATTTTGACTTTTTGACAACAGTTCGTCCTCAAGAAGTTTTTCGAATATCCATCATGTTTTCATATCTTCCATCTGTACATTACATTAGAGTTAGCATTATCCTCTTTTCATCTATGGATTTGATTTCTAAATTATTTTGGAATTTATGAAAAGTATTTACATTTCAGCAGTAAATTTGCAATTTTAGTTAATGATATAGGAAATTTATTTTACATCACATTCTTAGATTAGCCGGTTTTTGATGTCTCATAACTTTAAGAAATTGAAACATGAAACATGATTCACGAACTTTACCTAACAGGAATACCGTACGGCCTCAAGATAAACAGCGGAAAATGTAGATTGATGTGCATAGGAAACATAGAAGGAGAGGAGGAGTTGAGACTAGAAGAGGAAAAAATCAAAGAGGAAGAAGAATTTATTTATCTAGGACACATGCTTAGCCTCAATAGTCAATGGGAGGAAATAAAAAGGAGATGTACAATAGGATGGAAAGCAGTCTTTAAATACAAAAAAAAGATATACAAATCTAGAGTGGCGATATCAATAAAGAAAAGACTGTGGGAAATGACGTCATTGCCTGCGATGCCGTCATGCGAAACTTGGGTGTTAACCAGAAAAGTTATCAACAAATTGAGAGTCACTGTACGGGGGATGGAGCGCTACATGCTTGGATATACTCGGAGAGACAGAAAAAGGAACGAGTGGATTAGAGAAAAATCAGGATTTGAAGATATAGTAAAAAGGATTGTGAAAAGAAAATGGAAGTGGGCGGGACATATAGTTAGGACGAATGATGATAGATGGACAAAAGAAATTATGAATTGGTACCCTCGTGGCTTAAAGAGAAAGGTAGGAGCACCAAAAATGAAATGGGATAAGGAAATGAGGAAAGTGTGTGGTGGTGTTACGTGGCAGAGAGTTGCATTAGAGAGACATGAGTGGAAAAGAATGGGATCAATATATAGAGAAGTGTGGCTCGACCAGAGAAAATAAACTGCGAAAATGTGTAATAGTTGATATGGAGAGAGAAATCACAAACATAGTAATAATTATAATACATGGAGAGAGAGGAGGTGGGAGTGAGAGAGGGGGAAGAGAGAGTGAGAGAGGTAGAGAGAGTGGGGGAGGGAGAAAGAGTAAGAAAAGGAGAGAATGTGAGGTGAGAGAACCTTTTAAATATCAGTATGCCAACCAACAAAAAAATTTACCTCTAAAATATTTTAGAGAGGTCTCAGTCAGTGACTGATTTTGTCTAAGAATTTGGAATATTATGTATTAATTGTAAGTTTTGTTTCCGATTGTAATGTATTCTTAAACAAATAAAGACTATTCTATTCTATTGTTGGCAGCAAAGTATTGAAATAAGAATTTATTCGGAACGAAGTTTTTATGTTTTGTTTTGAGATGTTCTGGCCGAATAAGTATCTCTAATAATTTACATGGCTGATCAGTGAGCATAATTTTAGGACTAATTTTACACCCAAGAATATCTGATATTATACATTAAATGTATTGTGTTTGTTTTTTTAGGGTTTAATTGTATATTATGACGTAATTTTTAAGTTCTCTGAAAATTGTTCATTCAGATTGAAGATGATGGAATTTATAAGAATTTTTGTGTTGAAATTTTTTTCTGAAATGTGCCTTGTTTATAAGTTTTTCAGCTCGTATCACACACTACTTCAACATTTTATTCGTTGTTGGTCTAGAAAA
Organism: Bactericera cockerelli; assembly: GCA_024516035.1. Lineage (NCBI taxonomy): Eukaryota > Metazoa > Arthropoda > Insecta > Hemiptera > Triozidae > Bactericera > Bactericera cockerelli. The sequence continues at coordinate 31,705,683 of CM044962.1, read as the reverse complement.
GATTTTATGTGGTAATGAAATGATCCAATTAAAAGGTATATTTGGGTAGTTTCACCAAAAATTCATTCGTAGAACATTATCAAAAGCTTTGTCAAAATCCATGTACATTTTTTCAGCAGTAGTATAGTCAAGTGTTTTTATCCAGGTATGAACAGTGTGAATAATGTAGAAACTGGAAGCTCCTGGAACAAATCCACGTTGCTGAACTGGGATCATCTTATTTTCAATGATGACATCAGATATTGTGTTGTAGACAACACTTTGCATAACTTTGGAACCAACACTGGTAAGACTTATTGGTCTGAAGTTTTAAGGAAAGATCTACTTCTATTCTGGTAATTTGTTAATTTCTTCATTTCGCCTTTATATTCTGTGTTTTGTTGATATTTACCTTGCGTTTCCTTTGTTTGTTTCCAACATAATTAACATTGGTTTAATTATGTTGGTATGTTTACTGTCAGTACACCTACATAATGTCAAAACATGGAGATACCTTTGACATATGCAAGGTAAAGGCATCGCGTATTATGAGTTTTATTATGTAGCAAAATTCTTTAATGTAACACAGTATGCAATGCATGGATACTTGTAGAAAATGACTTACTTTGAACGCCCATTTGTGATCATTTTCAAAAAAGTTAAGCCTGGAATTATAAAATAACCCACGAGTGCGTTTACACTCAAATCCACAACTCACGATTCTCTCAAATCTCAGGGTGAAATTAATAGACAAATTCTATATCACAAGTCACTGCTAAGATTCGGTTTTCCCTATCTTACACAGTACGCAGTCTGTGACTTAGCGCCACAGAGGTGTTGAAAATACGTCTATCAATTCCGCTCTTCGAGACTTTTTTGTGATACCTCTGTGGACTTGAGTCCAAATTTTGCGCATTGTTTTCATAGAAGTTCTGACTCAAACTTGTGATCCAGATGTTGTCTATTAATTTCGCCCTCAATCTCAAAATGTCCTAATTCGAGGATGAGCGTTCACACTCGAGGATTTTTAATGACATGATTCCAGCCTTAACTTCCCCATCCATGCCTTTGTCAGAACAATTAGCTCATCCTCCAGGTGTGCTTATCACCGTGTTCTACCACAAAAGGAATGCGCGTTCTTTGAAAGTTCAAACACCTGCGGTAATAATAACAGCTCGACTAATTCAATATTGTCTCTTTCTGTTTGTCTCACTCCTCTTCTTTCTCTCCTCTTACTTTCTATCTTCAAATACTCCTTTCCCGTCTTCTCACTATATTTTCCTCTTACTTTCTTTCTTCAAATATTCCTTTCCCGTCAATTTTCGCCCTCTCCTCTGTCCTCCATTCATCCCCCATTCTTCTATCCTCCGTTAATCCCCCTCTTCTCTATCCTCCATTCATCCCCCAATCCTCTATCCTCCATTCATCCCCCATTCCTCTATCCTCCATCCATCCCCCATTCCTCTATCCTCCATCCATCCTTCATTCCTCTATCCTCCATTCATCCCCCATTCCTCTATCCTCCATTCATCCCACATTCCTCTATCCTCCATTCATCCCCCTCTTCTCTATCCTCCATTCATCCCCCTCTCTTCTACCCTCCATTAATCCCCCACTTCTCTATCCTCCATTCATCCCCTCTTCTCTATCCTCCATTCATCCCTCATTCCTCTATCCTCCATTCTCCCCCATTCCTCTATCCTCCGTTAATCACCCTCTCTATCCTCCATTCATCCTCTTTCCTCCATTCATCCCCTACTCCTCCAATTACCTCTTACCCTCGTCCACATCCTTCTCTGTCCTCCATTCATCCCCCATTCCTCTATTCTCCATTCATCCCCCACTCCTCCATCTCAACCACCTCTCACCTTCGTCCACATATCCTTCTCTCTCCTCCTCCACAGCCGAGAAGATTGGCGGCGAGCTCCCCCAGTACCACGTGGCCAAGGGGTTCGCAGATCGTCGCTACAAGGTGTCGTCCGCCCGCACCTACTTCTACCTGAACGAGGCCACTTGTGAGAGGAACGTGGAGATCTTCCAGGACTGCTTGCACGCCGTGGCAGGTGAGTGACGCTTGCTTAAGTTGGTGTAAATAGAGCTTGGCACAGTATCCAAAAAAAGAAGAAAAAAAAAAAAAAAAAAAAAAAAAAAAAAAAGGTACAACACTTACAACAAAAGATAGGTTATCATAATTGAGGGCTCTAGTATCAAAACCGGCTCTCTCCAAAAAAATTGAAAATGAGGTTGTGGTACTCCTGGAATCTCTTTTTAAAGTCGCATAAACTGAAAAAAACATTACATCTCAAAACCTACTCTCTCCCATAGTAATTCTGTTGTAAAATATGCGTTCATTTTCAAACTGTTCTCTCTCCACATTCAAATTAATTGATTAAAGGGTTATCGTTCAATATGTTTTTTGCCCATCCTGTAAAACTAGAAAAAGTGGAGAGAGCCGGTTTTGATACTAGAGCCCTCAATTGTGTATATCACTTTCGTGATATCACAACTACTCAATCTCGATCTACAAAATCTACGCTGAATCCGGGACTTGAACCACCGACCTCCAGGTTACACGTCCGCCGCCTTATCGATCAAGCTACTGAGGTCGGTAACAACAAGAGATGAATGTAGTTATTACAGTCGAACCTGTATGACGTTCACCTAATGACTGGTTCAGCTGTCGGCAATTTTCAAAACTAGTATCTCTTTTTTATAACTCCATCTATTTTATTTTTTATTATTATCTGATCTGCTTGCAGGGTTTTCAGTGAAACCCTTACAATTAACACTGAGACCTAATTAGATCTATTGTGACCAGTTGATTCTATTTGGTTTTAACGTCCTGACTGAGATAGATAGTCAGGACGGGGGTTTTGCCCTCCATACCCTGGGAGTCGTACCAGCTACCCACATTAAACTCACCCAGCCTGGGCAGGACCGGAAATGCCAGCCTCACGTGTTTGGATGGAAGAGAATTTTCGTTGAAAAGTCTGCCCCAACCGGGAGTTGAACTCGGGAACTCTGGACTACGGGCAGTAGTCACAACCATTACGCCACAGAGGCTGGCCAGTTAATCTAACATGTGACTAAATGACGTTCACCTATTGACCGGGTCAACTGTCGGCAATGTCGACGGATGCTTGCTATTACGCAGCAAAAATATCGCCAAGAATATTGTCCTCCAAGTCTTCGACACAAATTTTCAACAACAACAAAAATCGTGTCTCGTCAAAATATTTTCTCTTGCTAAAATTTGTCTTCTTTCAAACTGTTCTTGCAACTGTCTTTAAGTTATCATATTTGTGTTGAATCACTTTCGTGATACACAACCACTCAAACTCGCTTTACTAAATCTACGCTGAAACCGGAACTTGAACCACCGACCTCCAGGTTACAAGTCCTCTGCCATATCGATCCAGCTACTGAGGTCGGTCTGTTCTTTCAACTGTCTTCCATTATTTATTTTAACATTAAAATGGTGGTTTAGTTCAATCTTTGCCTCTTCTCCACTCCTTACTCTATTTTTATTAAATTATTATTAAGCATGTTCGATCAAGTTTTATTTACAATTCACATAGAATATATGCAGAGAAATTGAAATTATAGAAACAAAACTTGATCAAGTCAAGTGGTTAACGTCCTAGTCTGGCAATCCATGTAGCGTAGGGATCCGTTGGTTCGAATCCCAGCTAGTGCATGATTTTTTTGTCGGCGCGGGGGTTCGATCCCGGGACCTTCCGCATGGCAAGTGCTTAACCACTGAGCTATTCGTGCGCACTACAATAGTTCGATCTTTGAGAAAGTTTACTCTTATGCCTAGTTCATTAGATAATGAGAGCACGATAGCTGAGTGGTAAGATACTCGCTTGCCATTTTTTCGGCTCTTACAGCCGAAAAAAATATGTTTTCAAATTAGGGAATTTTTTTGGGACGGGTGAGAATACCTTCCGGTAATCTCGCGTTGACCCCAGCACCTAAGTAGGAAGTATTGTGTTACTTCTCGTCCATCAGAAGGGAGGCATATCACGGAATAAGGCATGGGCAAGCTACTTACTACACAGACCACAAGCCTCTACAGATTCATGTTTCATGGCTACAAAAATGTAAAAAAGGCTGTAGGTAAAACCATAATCTTCAAAAAATATATAATTGTAAAGAAATTGCGAATCCACGTTGATTTTTCATTTTTCTTCTCCAAAATAAGATTCAAAGTACAATTTTTAGTTTTATTTTTCTTCTATTCTGAAGCCAAAAACTAGAGCATCGGAACATGCATACATTACATAGTAAAAATTGTTTTTCGTGATTTTCTTTTCGACCTGCCATTGATGAGTTCGTATATTCAAGGTGGGGATAGAGCAATTAGAGCCCACAAAGTACACGTCGCCTCCTCCCATCATAAATAATAATTGATGATCTGCCAGAATCTCTTCGGAAATTTTTAAAAACATCAGTACTCGTATGCACTATACAAGTATGTAAATTCACTATGATCATTTGAAGGAATTTAAAATCTCTTTAATTTTTGCTTTGTCAAGAATTTCGATCATCTTTGATTGATACGTTTTTTTATCTTTAGATATTATGTACCTCTTTGGCATAGTTTTCAAATCGATACTTATAGGTAACGGCTTTTCATATCATAATTGTGAATGTTTTAGAATGTATCTTGATTTTTTTCCTCTTATTTTTTAGTCGAGTTCTAAAAAAACGACAGATTTCCTCTGTCAACAGCCGCGGAAAATAGCGCGCGATCACTCGGTACGTTCGTGATGTTTTCCGAAAGTTATGCTGGGTATTTCAACTGCAACAGCGCAGTGTTGTCAGGTGTTGAGTTGTAGGCGAGGTTGCCCCGCTGAGAGGCTTTCGCGTCGTCAGCTGATATCATTTTCTTCGTTCATAAAAAAAAATTGGAGCACCTATTTATTCTTTCCTTGTCAGTCTCGAACATTTGAAATTTATGTTAGCAGAGCTTTTGCTTCTTCACATAAATAATAATGTCATTATTTATTACCGTCTTCAAGGGACGGAATATTTCAGTGATCAAAAAGTTTCCAAGCATTTTTTTTGTTGTTGCACCAAAACATATTAAGGGGCAGTGGCGTAGCCAGGGCGGGGTTTTGAGGACAAACCCCCCCCCCCCCGAAATTTTCCAAGAAACCCCAGCAAAGATGAAATATACGTTAGGAGAGATTTCTGAATTAGTATAAAAAAGATTAGTATATAAAAAAAAGAACCGTCGAACCGGGGACCACCTCATTACGAGTCCTCGCTCTATCAACCGCGTGACCGCACCGGTTACGTAATTTTCTTCTGAATCTTGTGGCCAATTTTTGATCGAGGCTTCCATGCCTGTGCATGTTCCGTCAGTTACGTAACGAAACGATAATGAGGAGGTACCTACTGATACAGGGTTAGGTAATCCTCCTCAGGTAAACACCTCAGCCTCGTGATCCAAAGCTTGGGGTTTCGTGGAACTTGAAATTCCCTGAGTAAACCTTTTCCATAGCATGATTCGGCCCAAAAAAAAACACAACATGATTCGGCCCATAACCCGATTCGTCCCAAAACAAACTACATATCAAGTTTTGATCCCACACAAAAAAAATCCACTTTTATTCCAACAAAAAGTCCTACTTTCATTCCACAAATCCCTATATAAAATAGTATAGAAACACTGCCCTGACAGAACTGAGAACAATGGCGATGTTCACGATGTTATTGTTTTGATCCAGTAACAGTCCGTGCCGGGTTAAACCTTTTTAAATAGCACTATTAGGACCGAATTGTTGAGCCCTGTAGATATTGAAGTGTCGTTAAGTATACGAGACGAGAATCCCCTGATTGGTATCTAGAAACCTACCAATTATTTCATTCAATTAAGGGGTTTTCCGCGTTTCAAGGAATATTTTCAACTCGTGCCTAGTAATTTGGACTTGATTGTGAATGTCCTGCCTAGCAGTATGTTATAGATGAGTCAGTGGATTCTGGAACTCATTTCCCTGATTCGGGAAGGAAGTCCACACCTTGATTATGAAGAAAAGGCATATTTAGTTTTCAGTACGAGTTCGGTATGCTGGATTATACTAATGCTCTTTATATTCTGTACAAACCCAGTTTCATTCTCTATCGGCCTAGAATGAATTGTTGGCCATTTTTTTTTTATTAACGAATACCTGTGGTGGCGATTTTCCAGGGTCTTTTTTGCACATTGCTGTTTTCTCCCCACTTAAAAAAAAAAACCCTTAAAAATGTTTCTTCGGTATTCTATTTTTTACCCCGAAACCGATTTCTCGTTACTTCGAGGTACAGGGCTTACAATAAAGCGTGCTACAATTGCAATACTTCAAGGTAATCATCAATAGCGAAGGATCAGTTTTTTATACGTCGGCTGGAAGGTAAAACTGACCATCTGCATTTGGTCATTGAAATCTCCACCAGTCTTTCAGGTAAATTTAATTTTTCTCCTTTTCCCGCGAATATGTTTGAATACTACCGAACTTTTGATTTTTTAGCCAATAGTTCGGTGAAGTAACGAAAAATCGAGAAATGACCAACAGCTGTCACTTGGTCAGTTTTACCTTCTAGCCGACGATAATTTTTTCAAGGTTCGGGCTGTTTCTGTGAGCTAAGATCGAGTGAACAAGTCTGTATATTGTTCTCTACGAGTGTGTAATTGTATATAATATATGGTTTCTCGCGGCGCGGAAGAAAAAGTTGACCTGTCGTGTTCTTGAATTAATAATTCCTATCTCCGACCTAGGCCAACTCACACGCTGTTGACGCGGTGGTGTCCTAATTCAACGCAACGGTCTGAGCCTGTGTCTTGTAGTGCCACACTGCGGGATGAGCCCACAAGTCCTGAATGATGCGAGATGCAGGAAAACTGAAGGAGTGTGAAGTTTCGTAAAAAAAAAAAAAAAATGAAAACTGTGCCTAATATTATTATTATTATTATCTATTATAAGTAGTCACTGTGGCAGAGCGAGTTAGCGCCCTAGGCATTGCACACATGGTGACCTGGGTTCGATTCCCAGCGGGGGAGGATTTTTTCTGCTCTGTACTTGGATGTTCGGGGTCCACTCATACCTCGTGAGGAAAAATGAGTAGCTGCTTTAATGTGAAGCAGCGACCAGTGGCAGAATCTTAGGCAAAAAAATAATACAAGATATTGTAAATTAAAGTGGTAAAGTCCTATGATTCTGCGCTACCCACTAAAATTGTGACATAATAACACAAAGAAAAAGCATTATTATTATTATCTATCTATTATTATATTATTTTAGTATGCTTTATTAGGTAGAACAAAAATATACATAATACACATGTACAGTAAAGTACAATGAAATTATAAAGAAAAATTAAATAGATTGAGCAAAGACACAAGAACAAAAAAGAGAAAGAAGCTTAAGTCCTACCTAAAGGACGGGGTTATTGATTGTACCTACTGAATTTTCAGTATTTTTTTGTATGAATAATGTTTACGAATTTACCTAAAAGGATTTCTGAAATTCCCAACGTGACACCATCCATTTTGCGCCGAAAAAGTGTTTGAAATGAGCTAGTATTCGAAAGAGTGAGTGATAGTAGTATTTGTGTCAATTATTTTCACAAGTGCTCAAACTCACGCTGCTAAATTTTAACCGAACTTGGAATACGAACCACGACCTCCAGGTTGCAAGTTCGCCGCCTCTTCGAGCAAGCTTCTGAAGGAGGTAAATCAGCTAGTGTTCCAAGTGGAAAATGAGCTAGTATTCCTAGTGGAAAATGAGCTAGTATTCCAAGTGGAAAATGAGCTAGTATTCCAAGTGGAAAATGAGCTAGTATTCCAAGTGGAAAATAAGCTAGTATTCCAAGTGGAAAATGAGCTAGTATTCCAAGTGAAAAATGAGCTAGTATTCCAAGTGGAAAATAAGCTAGTATTCCAAGTGGAAAATGAGCTAGTATTCCAAGTGGAAAATGAGCTAGTATCTCGTATGTGTTTTCAGATCTGCTAGATAGAGATTGCTCATATCCAATTAGAGCTGAGACTGACAGTGCTGAAAACATACATAGTTTGCACGCTAGCGTAAAATCAGACAGATGAACAAGTGAACCGAGCATATGTGCGTAATGCTTGTACATTTGTAAATTAATACATAGTTCACGATCTATGTATGTAGTATTTGTAGTAATGAGTCATTTGACCCAGAAATATGAATTACTGGAAGAGAACTCTGGACCCTGGAAGGATGAGAGGAAGTGAACTGCCGCTGACATATCGGTGAACAATTTAAACTTTATGTTATTATATCGTAATTTTAGTGGGCAACGCAGAAATCTAGGACTTTTCCGTATCTTTAATATCCCACTATCTTATTTTTGGCTATAATTCCGCCACTGGTCGCCGCTAACATTAAATATCGGAGAAAACTAGAGATAACTTATTGTAGAGAAGACAGGAGTTCTCTATTGTAGCTTTTCCTCTTGGTCCATTATCTTATCTTTTATGATATCGCTGACCTAACTGACTCATCTATATTTTTCCATTTGAAAAAAAAAAAATGAAGAAAAAATCCCCGTATCCCTCAAAGTAACAATTGTCCCTCCCTCCGTGGCATTGGTCCCTCTGAGTTATATGCTCTCTCTCTTGACAAGGTTAGGCCGGTTGACACACATACATCAAGTTTGAAGTAGAGCGCATTATAAACCATTGATACCGGGTGTCCAATAGTTTATTTATTATTATTTTTTTTTAAAGACGAGTGTCCCACCGCCTTTAAAAAGCAGCTATACCGTAGACACTTGTTGTCTGTAAAGGGCACACTCCGTACTTCCCTTTTTGGTGCTGGCTCAACACGACCGAATTGACAGGTATCGCTTTCAAACAACTGTAACAAAATTTTTGGTACTTATTTTTGTCACATCTGGGCTTCGAACGGGTCCTTCCGCATGGCAAGCTAGTATTTTACCACTGAGCAAATAATTTTAGGAAATTATTTTAGTTTTATGGCCCATCCCGTAGTGTGCCCATCCCGTAGTGTGCCTCCCCTCTGATGGGCGAGAAGTGACATAATACTTCCCATTTAAAGGTGCTGGGTCAACACGAGCGTACTGGAAGGTATCCCTTACAAAGGGTTCGAACCCGAACCTTCAGCATGGCAAGCGAGTGCTTAACCACTGATCAAAAATGTAAAAAAAAGAGACAATTTAAAAAAGCGACATTACTTATTCCCAATACTGCAAACAATTGAATGAATAATACTTACAATACTGACAATAGCTTATGAAGAATACCTACTGATGATAGAAATACCCAATACTGCAAAACATTGAATGAATAATACTCACAATACTGACAATAGCTTATGAAGAATACCTACTGATGAGAAATATTAACTATTCTGGTACCCGTTGAGTGGAAGATAACCACTAAGCGAGGTTAATAATTATCCGAGCACTTCCACCACTTGAAATTTCGAGTGCTCTAAACAGGGCCGCTCCAACAGTTGATGAGACCTCTATTAAAAAAAAAAAAAAAAAAAAAACAACGTAAACTAAAGAAGTAAATGATTACCAGTCTCTTAATCAGTGTTATGTGCGCAGAACAACCAGTAAAAGTAAAGGCTGACAGTTTTTTTTTTTTGTTTTTTATTATACAATCTCTCTTGTGAAATGGAATCGGATGAATCAATAATTGTAGTTCTACTTGGGGCAGTATAAATCAGGCCAGGCTTACATTTTTTTTTTTTTTTTTTAATGTGGGTTAATCACGGTTCATGGTCATATTACGACGGGGGTGTTACCCTCCATTCGCAGGCAATTCACAAAGCTGTTACCCACACTAAACTCACCCAGCCTGGGTTGTGCCGGAATGCCAGCATCACGAAGTCTTCACCTCGCTGGACGTTGATTAACTTCGGTGATCTCACGAGAACCGGTGCATTCAACGCGCGATCGCGAACGCCATCGACGCGACGCTAGCTTTAGAAATGTTTAATGTTGATCTTGCGATGTACTCCAGAATATTTTCGCATGACAGTGTTTCACACTTTCGTTTTTTACTTCGATTTCATCTTCAAGCTGACTTGGGATGAAAACGAAAAAAAAAAAAAAAAAAAAAAAAAAAAACTTCCGATTTCTAATAACGTCGGCTGGAAGGTAAAACTGACCATCTGCATTTGGACAATTTCCACCAGTCTTTCAGGTAAAAAATATTTTTTCGGTTTTTTCCCGCGCATAATTATGTTTGAATACTACCGAACTTTTGATTTTTAGCCAATAGTTAGGTTAATTTCCGATCAGAGTATAACGTAAAATCAGAAAAATGACCAACTGTCACTTGGTCAGTTTTACCTTCTAGCCGATGATATTAAATATTTATCCGACCTCAGTAGCTTGATCGAAAAGGCGGTGGACTTGTAATCTGGAGGTCGGTGGTTCAAGTCCCGGTTTCAGCATAGATTTAGTAAAGCGAGTATGAGTAGTTGTGATATCACAAAAGTGATTAACAAAAAAAAAAAAATATTAGATATAGATCAGGAGTAATAATTGTATAGTACATATAGTATAGTTTAGTAGTGCTTTATTGATACTGTCGGCCCGAGACAGGGAGTCCCATTACGCTAACAGTGTAGAACGCTACTTCGCCAAAAAATGTTGGAAGTCCGTCTTAAATTCATTTTCAAAAAGATTATAAAAACCAACCCAAAGGGCGGAATTAATAGACGTTTCTACAGGGTGGACCAAAAAAACGTTTACACCCGTTAATGGTAGATTACTGACGACATTTCCAGCCCGGATCTGCAATCCGTTTTTTCGGATTCGCCTTTATAACTGCACAAAGTGATTTTTTGCAACTTTCTGAAAAAGTCCGACTTTGGCTTATTCTTCAGGTCAGAACTTTTTTCCTGTTTAAGATGAGTTGATTCTGAACATTTCTGCAGAAAGCCAACAAAATTTCGATATTTCTAGCTACACTACTTTGTTTTTTTACGGTTTGGTTTGTCATATTTTTTTACACCTGAACAGAAAAAAAACACACGAAAAAACTTTTTCACCAAATAAAACACTCGACATTTGCCCGAACAAAATTTGGCACAGACACGGGCAAGTTTGATAAAAGTTGGCGGCCGCCCCGAGGATGCTGAAAAATAATTTTACGATTTTTTATCACGTTATCTTCTGGGAAAAAATATTAGATGTTTGCCAAAAACTCTTCAAAAGTCCTAAGAGTTTTCTAGCTGTAGACTGTGTAAGGGCGTCTTGTATTGTTTACAAAAATTGTTTACATTGCTTTTTTGAATACCGCGGTCTTGCATGCCCTTCATCAGCCAGTTTAGGAAAATTCAAATGATAATTTTCGTGCTCTTCAGATTGTCAGTGGTGTTAGCTAGATATGGTAGTGCTAGGAGTGTTGGTCGCATGACTGAGGTTCAATTCTCGGCGGTCAATTTTATTTTAACTATCAAAAAAATCGGATGGAATATTTTATTCATACCTGTATCTGACCTGTTGTAACACCAACAACTTATGGTTTTTTTGGTGGTAATACCATCTGTAAATTGAGTTATATCAGATACCTACTATTGGTATCATAATACACATAATTATTATTCATGTAAGCCCCTGAGAGTCTGCCTTGATAATGTAAGGATGGTTTTTCTTATGCTTCCCTACGAGAAAAAAAAAACTAGCGAATTTTCCTAACGAAAATAGAGTTTATAAAATAAAGCCAGGTAAATATGCAGGTAGGTTCTTCTATCATAAACAATACTAAACAATACTAATTAAATAACAAATATTTACCGATTGCCAACTCTTAATAGAAATCTTGAAAAAAATCATGATAATATTTTGTAAAATGAAAAAACTTTTGCAGTTTTATTATGTTTTATACTATTTTGGTATTAAACAAAAAGGTATTTAAAAAAACATTTTGTGTTAGTATGTTCAATGAGAAACGATTAGAAGCGCACGATTAGCTCAGTGGTAAGTTACTTGTCATGCGGAAGATCCCACACGGGTCCGAACGCCAGAGCCAGCAAAAAAATCATGACTACAAAATAAAAAAGACTGTTGCCATTTTTTATTTAGCCATAGTACACACTATGGATGGATTCTCCTCACACAAATTTTTGAAACCAATGGTGACTTTTGTAACTTAGTTCTACCTCTGAACTGTGGAGTGGAGTTATTAGCTTTGCAGATAGTAAATTTGTCCGTTATCTGCTGTTTTTGGCATTGGGATGCCACTGTGTTTTGATTAGTAAGCACTTATTGTGAGCCAAGCCTTCTTACCTACGAGCTAATATTTCTCACATCCTCATCCGCCTCTCTTTCTCTCTTTCGCTCTCTCCCTCTATCTATCTCTCTCTTTCTCTCTCTCTCTCTTTCTCTCTCTCTCTTTCTTTCTCTCTCTCTCTCTCTCTCTTTTCTCTCTCTCTCTCTCTCTCCCTTCTCAATTCCCTCAGAGGAACTGTTGGAAGTGGCGTCCACCTTCCTGGATGCGCAATTGTTGAACCTCTTCATCATGTTCCGTCGAATGTTGCGGAAGATTCCAGGTTTTTCTGTCAGGTCATGGAATGCTAACAGGATTCTTGCTACTAGATTCTGCTACTCTTGCGTTTCCACTGGTATTCCGTAAACTATGTTTTTCACGTGATCTCAAATGTACCTGTTTGCAGCTCCATATGCTAAATGCACATCTGCCATTTCAGCATCCAAATAATAATAATAATTATGTAAATTGTACTTAAAAACTCAAGACGTTAAAAGATAATATTTGCAGAAAAATATGCTTGAAAACTATCATCGAGAAACAAACAATCATTAATTTGACTGGCCTTTAATTAATTCCAAGCAAAATAATTATCAGACATAAATAGCTAATTACTCTTTGAGTACAAGACGACCCTACACGGTCAACACTTTTAAGATTTTGAACATCATTTTTTGAGACTTACCTGGTTCGTTTTCCCAGAAGATCACGTGATAAAAAATCGTAAAATTATTTTTTAGCATCCTTGGGTTGGCCGCCAACTTTTATCAAACTTGCCCATGTCTGTGCCAAAATTTGTTCGGGCAAATCTTGAGTGTTTCAAAGTGTAAAAATCTTACATGAGAATTTTTTTTCTATTCAGGTGTCAAAAAAGATGCCAAACCAAACCGTAAAAAACAAAGTAGTGTAGCTAAAAACATCGAAATTTTGTTGACTTTCTGCAGAAATGTTCAGAATCAACTCATCTTAAACAGGAAAAAAGTTCTGACCTAAAGAATAAGCCAAAGTCGGACTTTTTCAGAAAGTTGTAAAAAATCACTTTGTGCAGTTACAAAGGCGAATCCGAAAAAACGGATTGCAGATCCGGGCTGGAAATGTCGTCAGTAATCTACCATTAACGGGTGTAAACGTTTTTTTGGTCCACCCTGTATAATACATTTGTGGTGCTAAGTCACGGATTGCGTACTGTGTAAGATAGGAAAAACCGACACTTAAATATGACTTGTGATATAGAATTTGTTTTTATTTATTTAGAAACTCTTTGATAGTAGGTAGAATATAATTTTATACAGACAAATAATGGTAAAAATTAAATATAAAAATTGACAGTATTAATAATATAAACAAGAAAAAATAAATAAAAATTAACAAAATATATACATATGTCCTAACTAAAAGGCGGGGTTATTGCCTATGGCAATCTCTTCCACCCAACCCTTTGTAGAATCAGAATTTGTCTATTAATTGCGCCCTAAGTGTCTATAATTTCCTTACATCCCTACCCAGTATCCAGTTTGAACAGGTAAGGTAACAACGGGGAACATGGCCGCACACTGTATTAGAGTCAGGTCAAATACGAACGAACGGGTAGCCAAAAAATTCAACTTTGATTTTGAGGGGCACATTGCACAGAGCAGAGAGATTATAAATAGACGGACGAGTTATGTCGAGAGCAGGGGTGGGGGGGGGCAGTTCATTGTTGACGGGCAGAGGGGGTCTTGGGAAATTCGAGGGGGGGGGGTCACCCGCCTCTCTCTCCGTCCCCTCACAGGCATTGCGGCTATTTTAGTGTTTTAATAATCATACGGATATTAACATAAGTAAATAGGTAAGAATGCATTAGGTAACAGCATTACAAGAAGACAAAAAATCAACACCTGACGGAAGATGGAGAATATGATCTTTATTTGAAGAAAAAAAAGTATGTAAGAAGTGTCCTCTAATAAAAAATGTTATTTTTTGCTTTGTCAATCTTATTTTTGAGAGAGAAAAAAAATTGGTAACAGCTAATTTTATTATACAGTGAATATACACGAAATTGTCGACATCCGTGGTGTGGTCCTTGTGTGGACTCATCTCGCATCCAGAGGTCGGTGGTTCGAATTCCTGATTGAGTAATTTTTTATTATTATTATTCAACACTTTATTAGATATAAATGGACAATATGTACAGTACAAATAATTATTTTAACAAAGAAAAAAATGAAAAAGAATAGAAAATATATAAAAACTTATGTCCTAACTAAAAGGCGGGGTTATTGCCTATGGCAATCTCTTCCACCCAACCCTTTTTTGAACACGTGACCCGCCAAACTCTGGCTGTGTGTAGGAATTCATGGTTCATGGGTATTACTCCGTTCCATTGAAATAATAAGTACATTCGCGCCTTGAAACTGTCGATTTATGCAACACGCCTGACAGCATACATAAGGGTTAGTTTATTTTTTGAATTACACTGTAAAAGTAGATATAAAATTAATCCAAGGACCGTTATACCATACATGGGCGTAGCCAGGGGTATGCCGGGGGGTGGCAGCTGCCCCCCCTTGAAAATTTGAAGGAGTATGCAACACTAGGTATTATTGATTGTTCACTAGGTATTATTGATTGTTCACTAGGTTATTATTGATTGTTCACTAGGTATTATTGATTGTTCACTAGGTATTATTGATTTTTCACTAGGTATTATTGATTTTCCTCATTAGCTGCCCCCCCCCTAGCCCAAATCTTGGCTACGCCCACGATACCATATAACCGTTATACCAGTATGATAATGTCTGCAACAACATATCTACTACCAGTAATTACTACAAAAAAAAAAAAAAACAAAAAAACCCAACAATTCCTGTCCAAACCATGATTTTTTTTAGGTAAAGAAAATCCTTATACACCCCCACACCACTATTATCTAGGTTTGTCATCTGAAACCTGTCTCGTGGATTATTGCATGCTTGAATCAGACTGAGAGCATGTATAAGGTCCTTGAGATAGTCACATGTTGTGTCAATGTATGCCTAACATAACTATGTATGTATACCTGTATGTATACACACAAATTATGTGTACTTAACATACAGTCGCGGCCTGTGGGAATATGTTTTGGGGGTGCTGCCACATGCACCGGGCTAAATGGGCATTTATAGAGTCGTTCTTTCAGTATATAAAGAGATTGAGTATGTTTACCATGCCAATCATATTCATTATGCATTAGTTAGTTCAGAAATGTGTGATAATTTTCATTGTGTACGAGCAAGGACTTTCGAAAATCTTCTCTTTTTTTGTGCTTATAGGTGCTGCAGTTTTACAGCTCCTTAGTACCGACCGCGCCTGTTAACATAACTACATCATTATATTATCAGGTTATGAGCGTAAGATAGTCTTCATTTGAACATTGGTTAGCTGTCATGTGCTAATAGTTGAGCAATATGGTCAACAAGCGGGCTGTCGCCCGCTTTGCGGGCCGAGGCATGGCCGTGAAAGCAAAAAATCCTTTTTTGCCAATGGCAGGTGTTGTAGTGGGAATTCAGCTTCCTAGGACTTACGGTTTGGGCTGTAGAGCGATGATCAGTCAGTGGTCAGTCAGTGACTTTGACATTTATATTAAGATGACAGAACGAAATGTATTTAAAAAGCTCTTCAAAACGCAAGCCATCAGGAATAGTGCCCATAAAGCTCACAGCATTTCCTCGTTGAATGGAGATTGATATTTATTGGATTAAGAAGCTTTTGGAACGTTAATCGCCATTCAAACGAGATAGTTCATCGTTTCAGAAATCGTTTTAGAAAATTCTCGGAAGTGATAGTTCGAAGTGCTAAGTATGAATTTTCAACACTAAAACAAGGGACATTAAAACAATTCGCCTTGGTTCACGCTGCTACAATAATTACATCAGCGAGTTATGTCTGGCCTGGTTTGAGCTGAGAGCTACAAGATAAGGCTTCATTAATCTCTTGATTACATTACTTTACAACCTATCCCGCATTATAAAGGGTTGGGTGGAAGAGATTGCATAGGCAATAACCCCGCCCTTTAGTTAGGACATATGTATATATTTTATTTTTTTTGTTTTGTTTTTATTTCCTTGTTTATATTATTATTACTGTCTATTTTTATATTTACCATTATTTGTCTGTATATTGTATATATATGTTCTTCCTACTAATAAAGAGTTTATAAATAAATAAATAAAAATAAAAACATTAGGATTGGAAAATTGACAAACTCGAGAGTGTTTGAAATACATGAACTCACTCACCGACTTCAGTAGCTTGATCGATAAGGCGGCGGACTTGTAACCCGGAGGTCGGTGGTTCAGTCCCGGTTTCAGCGTAGATTTAGTAAAGTGTAGTTGTGACATCACGAAAGTGATTAACACAAATAATTATGTTAGCTTAACTTAACATTAACTCCACTCAATGTTCAGTGTTCACTTGATGCGTGGGTAGTCGAGTGCTAATGGCGCTAGTCTGGTTATCCAGGTAGCGTAGAGATCCGTTGGTTCAAACCTCATCCAATGCATGAATTTTTTCCTACTTAATTATTATTATTATTATGGTATGCTTTATTAGGTAGAACAAAAATATAAACAGTAAAATACAATAAAATTATGAAGAAAAATTAAATAGATTGAGCCAAGAAACAAGAACAAAAAAGACCCAACCCTTTATTTGAGTATGTGACCACATAATAACAAGACTTGAGGGTTAGGTAGTAGAAAATGCTTTAAGAAATAACGTCGCCTGGTGGTTACCTTCCACAAAAAAGTATTATTATTATTATCTCCACAGATCAATCAATAATTGTAAAAGCAAAATCAAATCTGATTGATTGACAGGGTGTTTTCCCTATGGTAACATTTAGGTGGCTAGAATTCGCCTAGTGTCTACGAGTAGTTGTGGAAGAAGATCATTTTTTGCTGTCGAGATTTCCAAAGGGACAGTTTGTCACGGATAAAAGGGATCTCAGCGATGGCATAGAATGGAAGAGAATGCCGTAGGCATTAGCACCGCCTTGATCAAGTTTTGTTTAATTATTTCAACTTTATTTCTTGTAACTTGTACATATATTATACTATATTTTTTAAATAAAACTTGATTGATTCTGTTTAATAATAATAATATAAGAATCAAGATGAGCTGGGTGATAAATCCTCAATGACAATATTATACTGGTTCTTAGTCACCTTAGTGGATATATTTTCATTCGATTTCAGTATTTTCGCTATGTTCTCGTTTGTTTTTCGAGAATTGATGGAACTTGAACGAAGATTTTTTTTTCTCAGTTTAGGCACTTTGGGGGATTATAAATAGGGAGTAGACCAGCATTGGCTTGGTTTTGGGGCCCTTGTCACTTATTAGCCTCCTTGTAAAATCAGTGATAGAAGTGCTTTGTCATTCCTCCACTGTCCGGCTACCATCGTTCACGATGACGCCACCCTATGATGATTAGGCACTTTAGCTCTGTATTAAAACAGGTCGTTAGCGCTAACGAGATTATTAACATTTTGTCTCAATGTCTTATCTAATTTAATTTGATTGGTTTCGTTTCCAGGTGCAACCTACGGAACGGGCATCACCGCTATCAAGTTGACAGCGCTGGGTCGCCCTCAGCTATTGGTGAGTATTTAGCAGATGGTGTATGAGGGAGCTGGTGTATGAGGGAGCTGGTGTATGAGGGAGCTGGTGTATGAGGGAGCTGGTGTATGAGGGAGCTGGTGTATGAGGGAGCTGGTGTATGAGGGAGGGAGCTGGTGTATGAGGGAGCTGGTGTATGAGGGAGCTGGTGTATGAGGGGGCTGGTGTATGAGGGGCTGGTGTTGAGGGAGAGGAGCTGGTTAGAGGGAGTGGTGTATGAGGGAGCTGGTGTATGAGGGAGTGGTGTATGAGGGAGCTGGTGTATGAGGGAGTGGTGTTATGGGGAGCTGGTGTATAGGGGGGTGGTGAGAGGGATGGTGTATGAGGGAGCTGGGTATGAGGGAGCGGGGTTAATGAGGGGTGGAGTAAGAGGGAGCTGGTGTATGAGGGAGTGGGTATGAGGGAGTGGTGTATGAGGGAGCGGTGATGAGGGAGCTGGTGTTGAGGGAGCTGGTGTATGAGGGAGGGTGTATGAGGAGTGGTGTATGAGGGAGTGGTGTAAGAGGGAGTGGGTAGAGGGAGCTGGTGTAGAGGGAGTGGTGTTGAGGGAAGGGGTGGGGGTATGAGGGAGTGGTGATGAGGAGCGGTTATGAGGGAGCGGTTTGAGGGAGTGGTGTATGAGGGAGTGGTGTATGGGGAGCTGGTGTATGAGGAGCTGGTGTATGGGGGAGTGGTGTATGAGGGGCTGGTGTTTGAGGGAGCTGGTGTATGGGGGAAAGCGGTGTATGGGGGGAGGGTGTATGAGGGAGTGGTGTTGAGGGGTGGGGGGTATGGGGGGTGGTGTATAGGGAGCTGGTGTATGAGGGAGCTGGTGTATGAGGGAGCGGTGATGAGGGAGCTGGTGTATGGGGGAGTGGTGTATGAGGGGCTGGTGTATGAGGGAGTGGTGTAGGAGGGAGGGAAGGGGATGGTGTATGAAGGGAGCGGTGTAGAGGGAGTGGTGAAAGGGGAGCTGGTGTAATGAGGGACTGGTGTATGGGTGGTGTAGGAGACCCCTGGTGTTATGAGGGAGCTGGTGTATGAGGGAGCTGGTGTTATGAGGGAGCTGGTGTATGAGGGAGTGGTGATTATGAGGCGTGGTGTATGAGGGAGCTGGTGATTGGGCTGGGTGAAGTTTGGTGTATTAGGAGTGGTGTATGAGGGAGCGTGTATGAGGAGCTGGTGTATGAGGGAGCTGTGTATGAGGAGCTGTGTATAGGGAGCTGGTGTATGAGGAGCTGTGTATGAGGGACTGGTGTAGAGGAGCTGTGTATGAGGGAGCGGGTGTATGAGGGAGCTGGTGTATGAGGGAGCTGGTGTATGAGGAGCTGGTGTATGAGGGAGCTGGTGTATGAGGGAGGGTGTATGGGGAGCTGGTGTATGAGGAGCTGGTGTATGAGGGAGCTGGTGTATGAGGGAGCTGGTGTATGAGGGAGCTGTGTAAGGGAGTGGTATGAGGAGCTGTGTATGAGGAGCTGGTGTAGAGGGAGCTGGTGTATGAGGAGCGGGTAGTGGGTTGAGGGAGCTGGTGTATTGAGGGAGCGGTGTATGAGGGAGCTGTGTATGAGGGAGCTGGTGTATGAGGAGCGGTGTATGAGGGAGCTGGTGTATGAGGGAGCTGGTGTATGAGGAGCTGGTGTATGAGGAGCTGGTGTATGGAGTGGAGGGAGCTGGTGTATGAGGGAGCTGGTGTATGAGGAGGCTGGTGTATGAGGAGCTGGTGTATGAGGGAGCGGTTAGGGAGCTGTGTATGAGGGAGCGGTGTATGAGGAGCTGGTGTATGAGGGAGCTGGTGTATGAGGGAGCTGGTGTATGAGGGAGCTGTGTATGAGGAGCTGTGTATGAGGGAGCTGGTGTATGAGGGAGCTGGGTATGAGGGAGCTGGTGTATGAGGGAGCTGGTATGAGGGAGCTGGGTATGAGGGAGCTGGTGTATGAGGGAGCTGGTGTATGAGGGAGCTGGTGTTGAGGGAGCTGGTGTATGAGGGAGCTGGTGTATGAGGGAAAGCTGGGTGGGGAGTGTTATGAAGACTGGTGTATGAGGGAGCTGGTGTATGAGGGAGCTGGTGTATGAGGGAGCTGGTGTATGAGGAGTGGTGTATGAGGGACTGGGTATGAGGGAGCTGGTGTATGAGGGAGCTGGTGTATGAGGAGGAGGGGTTGAGGATGCTGGTGTATGAGGGAGCTGGTGTATGGGGCGGTAGGAGCTGGTGTATGAGGGATGGTGTATGAGGAGGGGTTATGAGGGAGCTGGTGTATGAGGGAGCTGGGTGTATGAGGGAGCTGGTGAGAGGGGAGCTGGTGTATGAGGGAGCTGGTGTATGAGGGAGCTGGGTATGAGGGAGCTGGTTATGAGGGAGCTGGTGATGAGGAGCTGGTGTATGAGGGAGCTGGTGTATGAGGGAGGGTGTATGAGGGAGCTGGTGTATGAGGGAGCTGTGTGATGAGGGAGCGGTGTATGAGGGAGCTGGTTATGGAGGGAGAGCTGGTGTATGAGGGAGCGGGAGTATGAGGGAGCTGGTGTATAGGGAGGGTGTATGAGGGAGTGGTGTATGGGGGCTGGTGTTGAGGGAGTGGTTAGGGGGGGGGTTTTGTATGAGGGAGGGGTTGTATGAGAGAGTGGTGTAGGGGAGGGGTTTTGGGGGAGTGGGAAAGGGAGCTGGTGTTAGGGAGTGGTGTTGGGGGGGGGTTTGGTGTATGAGGGAGTGGTAAAAGGGGGAGGGGGTGTATGAGGGAGGGGGGTGTAGGGGGGGTGGTGTTGGGGCTGGTTAGAGGGGGGTGATAGGGGGGGGTGTATGAGGAGTGGTGTTGAGGGGTGGGTTGAGGGAGTGGTGTATGAGGGGGGTGTAGGGGGTGGTGTATGAGGAGTGGTGTTGAGGGCTGGTGTAGAGGGCGGGGATGAGGGAGCGGTTAGGGGGTGGGGGGGGGGGGGGGTGGTGTTGGGGAAAACGGTTTTTTGGGGGGAGTGGTGTAGAGGGCTGGTGTATGAGGAGTGGAGAGGGGGGGGTATGGGGAGGGTGTTGGGGGAGTGGTGGGGGAGTTTGAGGGGGTGTATGGGGAGCTGGTGTAGAGGGGGGTTAGGGGATTTTTTTGGGGAGGGAGTGGTGTATGAGGGAGCGGTGTATGGGGAGTGGTGTAGAGGGAGTGGGTATAGGGGGGGTTGGGGGGGCAGGTGTATGGGGGCTGGGTATAGGGGCTGGTGTATAGGGAGGGTGTATGAGGGAGTGGTGTATGGGGGGGGAGTGGTGATGGGGAGTGTGTATGGGGAGGGGTGTATGAGGGGGGGCTGGTGTAGGGGGAGTGGTGTATGAGGGAGGGGTTGAGGGATGGGAGAGGACTGGTGTATGAGGGGGGGGGGTGAGGACTGGTGTTGAGGGAGGGTTTTTGGGGGAGTGGTTTAAAGGGGTGGGTTTGAGGGGGGTTTTGAGGGAGCGGTGGAGGGGTGGTGTTGGGGGGTGGTGTAGGGGAGGGTGTAAGAGAGTGGGTATGAGGGGTGGTGTAGGGGGAGGTGTTGGGGATGGGAGAGGGGAGGGGGTGTTGAGGGGGGGTTTTTGAGGGGGGTGTATAGGGTGGTGTAGGGGGGAGTGGGATGAGGGGGGGGGTGTAGGGGGGGTGGTGTAGGGGAGCGGGGAAAGGGGGGGGGTGTTGGGGGGGGGAAGGGGCTGGGTAAGGGATGGTGTATGAGGGAGGGTAGGGGGAGCTGGTGTTGGGGGGAGTGGGAGAGGGAGGGGGTGTATGAGGGGTGGGGATGAGGGAGGGTGTATGAGGGGTGGTGAAGGGGAGGGAGTGGGTATGAGGGGGGTTTTATGGGGTTTGGGTTGAGGGAGTGGGTATGAGGGATGTGTAAGGGGCGGGAAAAGGAAAAAAACCCCACAAAAAATATTAAAAAAAACCCCCACAAAAAAAAAGGAAAAATCAATGAAAATTTTTTCCCTTTCAGCTAAAAAGTCCGAGGTGTCTGCGGGGAAAAACTTTCCCAAAATAGGGAGGTCGCGCACGTGTGGGCCAAACCCGCGGAGGAGACGGGGAAAAGAGACCCACCGGGAACCCGTTGAAAAAGTTTGGGAAGACCCCAAAAGGCGCGCAGGGGTGGTAGGCGCGAGCACCCCCAGTTATTTTCTTTCTAACTAAAAAAAATTCCCGGGGTTTTTTTTTCCCCAAAATTTCCATTTTTTTTGGGGTTTTGGGGGAAAAAAAATGGTTTGGTTTTTTTTTAAAATAAACTGGATTAATATAAAAGAACTGAAAGCAAGAATTTTTACTTCCCCCTTTTGGTTTAATTGAAAGTGGGGAAATTTTTTTTTTTTCCAAAAAAAAATGACTTGCTTCGTTTGGGTTATTTTATTTGTTTTGGGTTCTTTTGGTTAAAAGAAAAAAACGGCCCTGTATTCTGTGATCAGTTGGGGACACCCGATTTTATATAAATTTTGGAACCCCTATTGATGAAAAAGTTGTGCCCACCCCATACTGTATACTTGTGCGACCCTGTATTTGATGTGCAGTTATGTGCACCCTTATATGAAAAATTTTGGAACCCCGGGAAAGTATAAAATTTTGGCCCCAATTTATTTGAAAAAAGTTGTGTGCCCTTGTAACTATAAACGTTGGGACCCCTTGTATATGATGATACAGTTGTGCGACACCCGTATATAGTACAGTTTTGCGACCCTTGTATTGATATACAGGTTTTGCATTTTTATGATGTAGGTTGTGGGGAAAACCGTATATGTTCAGTTGTACATATGGGATTTTTTTTTCTAACCAAAGGTTTTAACCAAAGGGAATAAATAAACCAAACGGAAGAAGTCTTTTTCTTTTTTGGAAGAGGAAATTTCATTCCAAAATTTTCCCAAATGGAAAAAGAAGATTTTTTTCCCCCTTTTAAGGGTTAATCCCTGTTTTTTAAAATAACCAAAGATTTTTCTTTTAGAATAAAATGGAAATATTTGGAAGAAAGGATTTTTTTTTAGAAAGAAAAAACGATTTGTATTTGATGATAAAAAGTTTTTCCCCCCCCGATTCGTGTCAGTTGTGTGAATGTAATTAAAATCAGTTGTGGACCCCGTTTTGATGATCGTTGGGGAATGTAATGAGTATTTTTGGAAACCCCCCTTTTTTTGATAAGTTGTGCGACCCTGTATAGAGAAAGTTGTGCCCCCTGTATAGTGTAGTTGTGCGAAGTATTTGTGATAATTTTTGGACCCCCGTTTTGGGTGATAATTGTGCGAAATGTTTTTATGAAAGTTTGCGAAGGTTTTGATGATAATTGTGCGACATGTATCTGATGAACGTTTGCGACACCTTTTTTTATGTAAGTTTCGACACCCCCTATAGATGATACCGTTGTGCGACCCCTGTTATGATGATACGTTGTGCAAACCCCATATGTGTCAGTTGTGCAAACCCCCGTTTTTTGAAAAATTTTGGGGGGAAACCCCGTTACTGACGGGGGAATTTTTGGGGAAACCCGGTTTTTTTATCCCCTTTTGGGGAAACCGTATTTGATGATCGTTTTGGGGGACCCTTTATGTGAAACGTTGTGTGACCCCCTTTTTTAAATAAACGTTGTGCGACATTGTTTTTATGGTTTTAAATTGGGGGAAATTGTATTCAAAAATTTTAAAGTTGTGTGACCCCCCGTATTTTAATAACCCGTTGTGCGCATTGTATTGATGACCCGTTGTGCGCATGTTTTGATGCTTTTGTGGGGGAACCCCGTTTTTAAAATAATAAGTTTTGCGACATTGAAAATGATTTTCCGTTGTGCGACATTAAAAATTTTATGTAAGTTGTGTAAAACCCCGGTTTTAAAAAAAGTTGGGGGGCACTTGTATTGATGATACGTTTTGCGCCCATCTGTATTGATGATAATTTTTTGACCCTGTTTTTTTGATTACTTGTGGGGAAAAACCCGTGTTCTGATTTATAAGTTTTGTGAAAAACCCCCCGTATTCTGAGTACCGTTGGGGGGAATGTTTTATAAATTTTGGGGATGTACAGTTGGGAACCCAAAATTTTTAAAAAAAAAGTTTGCAAACCCCTTTTAAACTGGGGTTTTCTTTTGGCGACGCGGGGTAGTTTTTTACTGTGAAAAATAGTGTTGAAAAAAAAATTTTTTTCCCCCCTTCCCGAGTTTTTTTTTTGAATGGGGGTTAAACCCCGTTGTTGTTTAAATATTTACGATGTGAGAGGCTTTTCTTTTTTTCGCCCCCTTTCTTTCAAGCTACCCCTTAGGGGTGAAAAAAACTTTGAAAAAAGGTGCTGGGGGGGGTTTATCTTTTCGGTTTTCCCGGAAAGAAAAAATTGAGAGGAAAAAATAACCCCCCAATTTATTTCTGATGTTTTAGCGCCCCCGGAGGAAAAAGTTTTTAAAGGGGTAATTTTAGGGCCCCGGGGTAAAGGGGAGGGGGGTCAAGAGAGGGGTTTTTTTGGAAAATGAGGATCAAAATTTTGGGGCCCCCAAGGGGGTTTTTTGGAATTTTGGGGTAAAATTGAACCAGGGGGTTTTTTGGAACCGAGGGGCAAAATTTAAAACCCAGGGTTCTTGGCCCTCAAAGGGGTCGAAGTTTAAAAAGGGGTTTGGGAAACTCGACGGATCGAAGTTTGGACCGGGGGGTTTTTGGCTGACGGTGAAGTTTACCCCGGGGTTTTAAAACCCCAGGGGGTCAAAATTTAAACCCCGGGGTTTTTGGGGATTGGGGAAATCGAAAGTCTTAGCCCCCGGGGGTTTTTTGGAACCGACGGTCGAAGTTTGGCCCCGAGGGTTTTTGGGAAAAAGCGGAGCGAAGTTTTGGCCCCGGGGGGTTTTGGGGAATCGAGGTCCAAGTCTTGGAAGAGGGTTTTGAATGGGGGTCAAATTTTTGGGGCCGAAGGGGTTCTTGGAACTCGACGGATCAAAATTTTGGGCCGGGGTTTGGAATCGCGGAAAAGTTTGGGCCCCGGGGTTTTTGGAAATGGCGGATCGAATTTGAGACTAAAGGGTTTTTGGAATCCCCGGATGAGTCTTGCCCCCGAGGGTTTTTGGGGAATCGGGATCGAAGTTTGAGACCAACTTATAGTTTGGGGAAAATTTGGGGGAAACCCCCAAAAGGGAAAGGGGAATATAAGGGAAAGGGGGAATTTTTGGTAAGTGGTGTCTGTTGTGGTTTTTGTGGAGCAAGGAAGTGAGCAGGGGTTCCGGGGGGGGGGACTTTTGGGGGTGAAATCCGGGGGTTTTTGCCCTTTTAAAATTTTGTTTGGAGTTTTTTTTAAAAAACCCCTTATGTCAGCAAAAAATTTTTAAAAAATTGGGGGGGGTTTTATGACTCAACAGCCCATAAAAAGGGCAGTTTTAAACCCCAATTTGGGGGGAAAAAAGAAAAAAGGGGAAAAGGGGGGGAAAGGGGGGACTTTTTGGGGAAAAACCCAAAAGTTTTCTGAGGCGGGGGGTTAAAAAGGGGTTTTGAAAATCCCCTTTGGTTTTTTTTCAATAATAAAATTTTGGGGTTTAAAGCGGAAAAAAGGAGTTAAAATTTTAAAAAGGGGCAAAAAATAAGACGATAAAATTTTATTTTTTTTTTAAAAACTTTGCATTTGCTAAAAAAGGGGTTTTTTGTTTTGGTTTTTGTCAAAGGTTTTCTTCCGGGAAAAAAAACCCCCCAAAATTTGGAAATTCTTTTTTTGTCCAACCCCCATTTCTCTTTTTCTATTTTTTTTTTTTTTTTCAAAAAAACCCCCTAATAGCCACCTGTTTAGCCCCAAATCCTTTTTCCGTTGGTTTATTTTTAAAAAGGTCTTTTCAAAGTAAAAACCCATTTCAAAACCCAAAAAACCAGGGGCTTCGTAAAAAAAATTTTTTTGGAGTTCGGGTTTTTTTTTTAAAAAGAGGTTTAAACCCCCTTTCGTTTTTATGATACCCCAATAAAAAAATTAAATTTACACCCCATGGGGGAAAAAATTTTTAACCGCTTAAAAACCTTTTTGTTTTTAAACCGATATAACCGGAATTTAAGGGAAAAAAATTTTTTGATTCACCTTTTTTTCAGATTTAAAGGAAATTGTTGAAAAAAAGGTTTGCGGGGGAAAATTTCAGACAAATTAAAAATTAAAATTTTTTAAAGGGCTTTCTAAAAAAAAAAAAAAAAGGTTTAAAAACACCCCTTTTTTTTAAAAAACCCAAAAAAAAAATGAAAAGAGGGGTTTTAAGGTAAAAAAATAAAAAAAAAACCCAAAAAACGTTTTTACATTCAAAAAAAATTTAATTTATTTAAACCCCCATTGGGAAAAAATAATAAAAAAGTTGCCCCGCGGGTCCCCCAAAAATCCCGGAAAAAGGGGGGGTTTTTCCCAAAAAAAAAAGTATCAAAAAAAAATAGGTAAACCCCTTATTTTTTTTTAAAGGGGAAAAAGTTGTTCTCAACTTTTTTTTATCTTTAACCATTAAAAAGGGGCAGTGTGGGGGAAAAATTTTGCGAGCGGGAGCGGGCCCCCTTAAAACCCCAAAAATTCGGGTTTGTCGGTGTAAAAAAAAAAACCCCTCCCAATTTTTAAAAATTTCAGTTTTAAATGTTTTTGGTTTCCCGTTACACAAGACCCACACACAAAGATAGAGCAGGCCCCAATTTTAAAAAATTGGTCCCTTAGACTTGTAAAATTTAAAAAAGTGAAAATGGGGGGTAAAATTTCCCAAGAATAAATTTTTCCCCTTTTTAAGGAAAAGGGAAAAGTAAAAAAAAACCCCGGGGTTTTTATCTAACCCCCGGTTTTGGATTTTTTGTTTTTTTAAAATTTAAAGGGGGATTTTCGTTTTTTTCCCCTTTAAAATCCCACTTTTTTCCCGGCCCCCTTTTTGAGTGGAAAAATAGGGGAAATTTCCCTTTTTTCCCCAAGGGGAAAAGGGTGGGCTTTTTGTTTCCCCTGAGTAAAAAAAAGGGGGGGAAGGGAGATTTTCCCGGAAAAATGGGCCTTTACACGGGGGCCGGGGAAAAATAATTGGGTGTGGGGGCCCCCCATGAGTAAGAAAGAGGAAAGAGTAGGGGTTTTCCCCGTGGTAAAAAAAAGGGAAAAGGTTTTGGGAAAAAGGTTTGGCCCCTCTAACAGTGGTGGTGTATGTCTGTGTTTTTTGCTTCCCAGAAAAAGGGAGGAAAAAATTTTGGAAAAGCCCAAACGTGGTAGGGAAAAAAGGGGGTTTGGGGCCCCCAACCCTGAGTATGAAAAAAGAGGAGATTTTCTTGAATGAGTTTTAAACCCCCGTTTCATTGAAGATTTTGGGTTTCCCAAATTTTTCCCCCATTTCACATTTTAAAAAGCAATTGTGCAAAGCAATTTTAGTGTGGGATTTCATTTTGAAACTAAAAGAAGGGGAGAAAAAAATTGGGCAAACTTTCCCTTTTGGGGGGCCGGCTTTTTTTTTTTTTTTTTAAAAAATTTTTTTTTTTTAAAAAATTAAAAAAATATTTTTCATTTTTTTTTTTTTAAATTTTTTTTAAAAAACCCCCCACTAAATTTTTATTTTTTTCTAAGTAATCTGTTTTTTTTTAAAACCTTTTCTTCTTTGCGGGATGAAGGAGGGGGACGTGGGGAAATAAACGACCCCAAAAAACCATTACCCCCCAACCCCCGGGCCCCCCTGGCTGAAAAAAAACCGGAGAGAAAAGGCCCCTTTTTCCCCAAAAGGCCGCCGGTTGGGCCCCGCCCAAAGGGAAATTTTTTGAAAACAGTTAAAAAAAATTAAATGACTTTGAGGGGTTTTAAAATTTCCCTTTTTTTTCCCCCGGGGGTTTTACATTTTAAAAAAGCCCAAAATTTAAAAAAACTTAAAAAAAACCCGGAAAAGGTTTTTAAAAAACCCCTTTACGGAAACCCAAAACCCCAAAAAAAAATACAAATTTTTTTATTATTAAAAGAAATAAAGTTAAAACCGATCTAAGTTAAAAATTATATTTTTTAAATTTTTCAAATATAAAAAAAGGTTTAAATTTTCCCCGGAGCCCACCCCCCCTGGCGTTTTTTTAAAATTGCTAATTTTTTTGAAAAAGAAAAAACTTTTTTTCCCCAAAATCAAAAATTTTCCCCAAAAATTTGTAATAAAATTTTTAAGCCCCAAAATTTTGAAAAATTTGGGGGTTAAAAATTTAATAAAAAACCCCCATTGTTTCCCCCGGGGGGAAAAGAAGCCCTTTTCCGCGAACCCCAGGCAAATATTTTTTTAAAAACCCCAAAATAAAAGGGAAAAAATTTCCCCTTTTTTGGGGGGCAAAAAACCCGACCCAAGGTTTTTGTTTTTGGATAGGGATTTTGGGAAAAGGTTTTCCCCAAAATTTATTCAAAATTTGGGGGGGGGGGCAAAACCCCGGGAAAGCCCCGGGCCTAGAGGTTTAAAAAGGAACCCCTTCCCCAAACCCCTTTAAACGCCCCTTAAAATTTCCCTTTAAAAAAAGGTTGTAAAAATTCCCCAATTTAAAATTTGGGTTTTTTTTTATTTAAAAATTTTGGGGGCCAACCCCTTTAAAAAAATTTTTGGGGAGCCCCCCTCATCCGCTTACCAGGGGAAAAAAAACCCCCCCAAAAAAAAAATTTTAAAGCGCTAAACCCTTTGTTTGGTTTGCCTACGGACTAAAAAATTTTTTTATTTTTTCAAAAAAACCCCCATTATTTTTGAAACCCCCCGGCACTGGTTTAAAGTCAAGGGGTTTAAAGGGCGCTGTTTAAAAAGGTTTCTTTTTAATTTTGAAAAAATTTTTCCCTTAAATTTTTAAACAAAAGTTGTTTTTGTAAAAATTTTTAAATTTTTAAAGGTACAAAAAACAAAAAAATTTTTCCCCTCTGTAATCCCTTGTCCCCCAAAAACTGGAATTTTGTTAAAGTTTTTTAAAAAAACCCCCTGTTTTTTCCCCCCAAAAAAGGGAAATTTTTTAAAAATTACGCCCCCATTCCATTTCCCCCGCCCCCCAAAAAACGTTTAAATCCCAAAGTGAAACTGCGGGGACTTCAAGAGGTGCACGGTCAAACCCAGGCCCCGAGAAATTCCCAATTGCGAAAAAGGTTGGGGGGCCTAAAAAAGGGGAACCCCTTTTTTGGGTTTGGGGGGGCCCCTTCCCCAAACTTTAAAATTTGGGGGGCCTACATTAACATCCTTTTTTGGGGGGCCAAAAAAGGGGCCCCCAAAACCCGGGGGGCGGGGGCCCTTTTTTAAAGGGGAATTTAAAAATTTGGTGGGGATTTCCATTGAGCAGGAAAAATAAATGGTGGGGGGGCCCCACATTAATAGGTAAAAAAAACTGGGGGGGAATACTTTAACGGTAAAATAAATGGTCCGGGGGCGACGTTAAGTTTTAAGAAAATTTAAAAAATTGTGTTTTTCATTTTCGTGATATCAAAAAACCCCCAAACTGCTTTTCTAAATCTAGCTAAACCCGGGGGGTTAAAACCCCCGACCTCCGGTTAAACCCCGCCCTTATCGATCAGCTACTGAGGTGGGGGTTTATAAAATGGAAATTTTTTTCACTCGAAAAGTAAAAACCCCCAAATAGGTTTTGAAATTTCATGTTGTTTATATTTTTTTTTAAAGGGGAAAATTAAAAAGGGGCCAAATTGATATGGCCCAAAATTTAAAAGGGGGAAATTTTTATCCCCCAAATTTTAAAAGGGAAAAAATTTTTATATCCCCCCTTTTACAAAGGGGGGAATTTGTTTGGGAAAATTTGCAAAAAAAAAAAAAAAAAAAAAGGTAAAGGGGGGGAAATTTTTACATGTGTGTTTCCCCCCCCGGAGGGGGGGCCCCCCAGGGGCCCCCCGGGCCCCCACTAAACCCCTTGGGAGGGTCGGAAAACCCCCCAACCCCCCAAAGGGAGTGCGGGGCCCCCTCGGGGGGAAAAAGGGTGCGGGACCCCCCGAACAAGAAGGCTTGGTGGCTTTTAATGAGGACACGGTGCTTTTTGCTTTTTAGGGAGTATAGGAAGGGGGAGAGGGAAAAAGATAGGATCATGGGGGAAATTCATAATGGGAAAACGGGGGGGTTTTTGTTTTTAGAAGGGGAAAATTTGGGGAGGAGAGAGAGAAAAAAGGGGGAAAAACAGGTGGGGGTATAAGGGGGCCCAGGGGGGTTGTTTTTGGGAAAATGAGTTAGAGAAGGGGAGAGAGAGAAAAAGTAGGCAAAATGGGGGGTTTATGAGGACCGGGCGGTTTTCCCTTCAAATTATTGAGAGGGGAGAGGAGGAGGAGAGGAGGAGAGGAGGAGAGAAAATGGGCATATTTTGGGGGCTAAAGGGACCCCCCGGTTTTTTTGTTTTCAAATTTGGAAAATTAGGGGGGGGGGGAGAGAAAAAAAGGGGAAAAGGGGTTTGGAGTCCTAATGGGACCGGTGGGGTTTTTCCTTTTCAGAATGATTTAAGAAAAAGAGAGGGAAAACAAGATGGGAATGTGGCGATTTCATAATGAGGATCGGGGGTTTTTTTTTTAAAATGAGAATTAGGAGAAGAGGAAAAAACAAGGGGGGCCCCTCAGGGGGGTTTGGCGATTTAAAATGACCCCCGGTTTGGTTAAATTAAAGAAGGAGTGTTTTTTATTTTATTTTTCCCTTTTTTTTTTTTCCCTCTTCGCCCCCAAAAAAAATTTTTAGGAAATGTGAGTTTAACCTGGGTTTTGAAAAAAAAAAAGTTTTTTGTTTTAAAATTTAAAATTTTGGGAAAAACCTTAAAAAAAAAAAAAATTAGGGGTAAAAAGGGTTGGGGTGGAAAACCCCCCTTTTTTTTTTTCTAGCCCCGATTTTTGCTCCTTTCTTTGGTTCGCACTGTTGCCAGGGGGAAAAAGGCCCCCGGGTTTTCATGTGGCAAAAAATTTGTTTTCTTAATTTTGTCACTTTTTTTAAAAAGGGGCCCCCTTCCGGTGCGCTCTGCCCCCCGCCCTACAGGGGGGTTTTGTGTCTTTTCCCCCTTTAGAGGGGAGGAAATACGGGGGGGGCGGGGAAAAACCCCCCCCAAGGTCCCCCTGTACAGTATATTCCCCGTTTCGGGAAAAAAATAAAAAGGTGAAAAATCAACAAAAAACACAAGCGTGCCCTGTCCCAAAAAAGTTCTGTTTGGGGTAAAAAAAAAAAGTGTAAAAAAAAAAAATGATTTTCCCCCCCCTTTTCCTTTCCTTTCCCAAAATTTCGAATAAAGTTTGGGAAATTTCCCCCGAGGAAAAAAGTGATCGGTTTTGGGTTTGTGTGGGATGTGCGAAAAAACCCCCTTCCCCCCTGGTAAGTAAAAAAAATTGGGAAACCTTCGTTATTATTATTTATTGCCCGGGGGTTTCGGGGGTTTGTATTTAAAAAACCTTAAAAATTAACCTACAAATTTTGATTTTTGTGCCCCCTTTTAAATTTTTTGGGTTTTTTTAAAAGCCCTTTTTGGGAAAAGATAGTCGCCGGGGCGGGGGAAAAAAACCCCGTACCCACATTTCCCCCGGGGTGGGGGGAAAAACCCCGGGGATATGCCCAAAAATGGAGTTATTAAATTTGAGAAAAATTTTTTAAAACATGTAAAAAAAAAAACGAAAAAATACCCCTTTTTAAAAAAAAAGGGGGTTGGATTTTGGTTTGGGGGGGCCCAAAAACCCCCTTTCCCCCCGGTTTTTAAAGGAACCCCCCCTTTTTCAAGGTTGGGGAAAAGTGGGATATAAGAAAAAAATTTCCCCTTTGGAATTAGTTTTGGGTTTTAAAAAAAAAAAACTTTTGGGAAAAGGGAACCCCCGGTGGGGGTTTAAATTTAAAATTTTTTTTAACAAAACCCAGCCCTTTTTTTATACAAAACTCAATTCGGGGAAAAAAATTGGTTTTGGGGGGGATTAAAACCTTTGGGACCCCCCTCGATTTTTATTTTCTTTTGTGATAGAATGGTAAAAAAGCCCCCGGTCAAAAAAAATTTTTACAGGCCCAAATTAAACGGTAAAAAACCCCCTTTTTTGGGTTTGGGGTGGAAGGGTTGAAGGAAAACCCCCCCCCCCTTGAAAATAAATATGAAAATTTATTTATTTTTTTTTTTTTCTTTTTTTTATTAAAAATTTAAAATTTTTCCCTTTAAAATTTTTTAAATTTTTGTTGTATAAGGTTAAAACCAAATAAAGAGTTTCTAAAAAATAAAAAAAAAAATTTTTAAAAAAAAGTGTGAGAGGGTCCCCCGGGTGGGACTTTTTTTTTTTTAAAATTTCCCTTTTAAAAGGGGACCCCCGGGGGGTAGAAAAAGTTTATTAAAAATTTTTTTTTTTATGTGCCCCCAATTTTTTTTTTTTTTTTTTTTTGTTTTTTGGGAAAATTTCCCTAATTTAAAAGCGTCCAGGTACAAACATAAAAAAAAAGGGTTTTCTACGTTTTAAATATTTTTTTTTTTTTTTTTTAACGTTTTTTTGGCGTGTTTTTTTTTTTTTTTAATCACATTTTTTTTAAAATTTATTTGTTTATTTTTTAAATTATTTAGAAATATTTTTTTACCCCCTACGAAGGAAATTTTGTAAAAACCCCAAAAAATTTTAAATTTTAAATTAAAAAAAAAAAAATAAAAAATCCTTTTTGCTGTTCCGGTGGCCGGCTCCCCGCGTAAAAGTTAATCCCGTGGGTTTGAACGGGGGGCCCCCCCCCTGTCGGTCGGGAAGAGAACAGGGTGTGGGGGGTAACCCACGGGTGAGTACGGGCATGGGCGGAGGTTTTGCGGCAAGTGTTCTTAAACCCAAGGGGACTACCCCCCATTAGCGGAGAAAAACCCCCCATACACCCCCCTTAAAGGGGGGAAAGTCCCCACTCCCCCCCCATTTTTAGGGGAAAGAGAAGCCCCATAACCCCATTAAGCGGGAAAACCCCCAAACCCCCCCCCAATCTAAGGGGAAAAGCCCCCATCCCCCATCAAAGAGAAAGAACTGGGGAAGAAAAAGCCCCCATGCCCCATCTAAGCGGAGAACTAGAGAAAAAGCCCCCCTACACCCCCTCTAAGGGAGGAATAGTGAAAAAAAACCCCCCCCATCCCCCCATCTAAAGAGAAACTAGTGAAAAAAAGTCCCCACAAACCCCCCATCAAAGAGGAGGAACTGTAAAGGGAAAAGCCCCCCACTCCCCCCCATCAAAGAGGAGGAAATAGTGAAGAAAAAGCCCCAAACCCCCTTTAAAATTAGAGAAAAACTGGGTAAAAAAAAAGCCCCTTTCCCCCAATTAAGAGGGGGAAACTAGGGAGAAAAACCCCCCCCCTCAAAAGGGGGGACAAAATTGAGGGAAAAATTTTTTTCCCCCTTGGGAAATTTTTAATTTTTTGGTGAAAAAGAGGGAGAATGCGAAAAGAGTGATCTTTATTTTAGGGGGGAAAAAAAACCTAGGTGTTTTTTTTTTTTGGGTTTGTTTGTTTGTAGTTTTTTCAAAAAACTTTTTCCCCAAGTGCTACTCTGGGTAGCGTTGAAGGATTCTTTTTCTTTTCTTTTTTCTTTTGGTTGTTTGGTTTTTGTCTTTTCAAAATGGTTTTGAACTTGAGAGGAAATAAAGTTTTTTTGAGAAAGTGGGGGAGTTTGTATTTTTTTGAAAAAAAAAATATGTGAACGTTGACGCGGCAGGGTTTGACTTTTTTTTAAAAGGGAAAAAAATTTCCCGGGAAAAAAGCCTATTATGGGAAAATTTCAAAAACTGGGAACTAAAAAATTGTCCTTGAAGTTTAAATTTCTTAGGTTTTTCTACTTTCTTGTTTAAAAACGTAAAGGTTTTTCTTAAAGAGGGTTGTTACATTGAAAATGAAAAAATTTGTTTCCCTCCATTTATTTTTTGTTTACATAAAAATTTATACTTAGTGAAGAAAAAAATTTGTTCATTTGGAAAAGAAATTCATTTGAAAGTATTTTCTTCCGACCCGCCCTAATCCCGGGCTCGTTTTTTTGGTTAGGAGAATTTACATGTAGCAGGCCCCGCTTTGACCCCAAATGTCTTTTGGGGGCTTTTAAAAACCCTAGGGCCCTTTTCAAGTTAATTATTTTTTAAAAATGTTTTTGGGGAAAAAAAACCTGTGTTTAGTGGTTTGTTTAGGGGTGCACCAAAAAAAAAAACCCAAGGGTTGAAAAATACTATTTTATTTTTTTTTTTTTGTAATAAAAAGTTTTTTAAAATGAGAGAAAAAAAAGGTTTATGTTTTTTTAAGGGGATCCCTTTCCCGGGTATAAAAAAATTTGGCCAATAATATTGCAACCTCAACCCCACCCCCCCAATGGGAAAAATCAAATTTTTAAAGGGGTTTTTAACCCGTCTTTTTTTGAAGGGGTTTTATGTTTATTCCGATTGTAAAATCGAGTTCAATAAACTGCTTTGTATGAAATGGTAAAAAAGGGGTTTTTTTGGGGTTTTATTCTCTTTTTTTAAAAAAATATGTGGGAAAATTATTTTTTTTCATCCTAAAAAAAAGAAAATAACTTTTAACCCCAAAACAAATTTTAAAAATTTTATTTGATTAAAAAAGATAATTTTTTTTGCCGGAATTTAAACCCCGAGACCCCCCAGATGATTGAAAAGGGGCCCCCCTTTTTTTAAAAGGGAAAAATGTGGAGGAAAAAATGGATTTTTTTTACTTTTATTTTGATAAAAATGGGAGAAATCATTTTTTTTAAACACTTTCTAAAAAAACGTGTTTAAAGTGACATAAAAACCTTTTGGGAAAAAGAAGACCGTGCCATAAAATTTCCCCTTTCCATTTTTTTTTAAAAAGATTTTTTTTTGGGGAGTAGTTAAATGACTTTTTTTAAAGGGAAAGGGACTGGTATGCCCCTTTGAAAAAAAAGTTAACGTTTTCCCTTAAATCAAAAAACACTTCATATCAGGTAATTGGGGAATTTATTTAAACAAAAAAACCCCAAAAAAAGGGGGTTTCGAACCCAAAATAAAAAAAAAGAAATGGGGCATTAGTTGTTTATTATCAGTATTTAGTTGAATGTTTCCCTTTTTTTAAAAAGAACCCGAAAATTTGTTTTCTGTTGTTTTTTAAAAATCTGCATCTTCAGAAATTTAAGGGGCTTTTTTTTCCAAGAAATTCTATGGGGTTTTTTTTTAAGATTTTTCATTTTCAGTTCAAAAGAAAAGTAAGATTTTATTGGCCCCCCAGAACCAAAAAAATTTTAAATTTATTATTCTTTGTGGAGAAATAAAAATTTAAAAATAATTTTTTTAAATAAAGCAAAAAATTAAATCAGAAGTTAATATTTACTTACTCGGGTTTTTTTATTTTAAATTTACCGGGTAAAAGTATTTTTTAAATTTGTCTGTTTAAATTTGGGGGGGAAAATTGTATTAAAATGATGTGTGTTGAAAAATTGAGGGACTAATTGGGTCAGAACTTTTTAAATTTTTTTCATGTTCTTTTTTAAGTATTCTTTTTGGGAAAATTTTTAAATTAGCCCCTCACAGAAAATGAATTAAAAACTTATTATTTCCCAGGGATTATCCCCTTTTTGGTTTTACCCTCATTATGTTCCCTTTTTGATTGTTTTTTGGTTTTTTATTTTTAATTTTAAAATTTGCTTTATTTGTTTTCTTTTGATTTAGGTCCCCCTCTTGGTTTCCCCCATCTTTTTTATATAAATTTGGGATGTTGTGTTGTCTTCATCCCTTTCTGGTTAGGGCCCAACCCATGAAATTTTTCCCCCTCTTAATTTCCCCAAAAATATCAGGTTTTTGTAAAGGTTTAATTTTTTTTTTTTTTCCTCTTTTTTTTCAAAAGTAGGAAATTTTTTCCTAAAAATTTTTAAATTTAAAGAAAAAGCTTTTTTGGTATCTTTGTTGATGATCCATTTTGGGGGTTCCCCATATGTAATACGGGTCTTAAAATTTTATTTAAAATCAAATTTTTGGGGAATTTTTTGATGATTTTTTTAGGATATTTTAAAATTTTTTTATGCGCATATTTTATTTGGTTGGTTCAGTCTCATTTTAATTTCCCAACTTTTTCCTTTTTGTTGATAGGGGCCCGAGATATTTAAACTCCGAACTTGAAAAGTCATGGGCCGTCAATATTTAGGTAGGGGGGTTTTTTTTTTCCCGTGTTGTCAATTAATGAATTTGGGTTTTGTCATTTATTTGTAAGCTACTTTTTGTTTTTTAATTTAAATATTTTTTTAAATTAAATAAAAAAACTTTATTTTCTTCCCATTTACTAAATCTTCGCGAAGGAAAAAAGTTGAGGGTTTGAAAGAAAAAGAAAATTTGGGAAGTTTGACTTTTGAGACCCCTCTAGAGAAGTTAAACAGTGGGAATTCCTTTGATTTAAAAAGGTTTTTTTTCCTAAAAAGGGTTGAAGAAAAAATGCCCCTTTTTTTTATTTACTTTGGGAAAATTTGGGAAGTTGTTTTTTAAAAGGTTTTTTAAATTTTAAAAAAGGTTTTTAAAATTTTCCCATTTTTAAAAACCCACATTTTTTTCTATAAGGGACTATTTTTAAAAAAGTCTTAAAAAGGGGGTAAAGTTCTTTCGTACCCCCAATATTTTGGTTTTACATCTTTTACTATACGATTTGATCTTAGTTGTCTTCCTTTATAAACCCTGCCTGAGTTCTTCTTGATTGAATTTGTGAAAGGATCAAAAGTTTTTGTGGGAAATTTTGGAAAAGACTTGTACTTTGGTGTTTTGTAAGATAACCCTCTTTTTAGTTTTTCAATCTGCTTATCCCCTTTTTTTTGAAAAGGCCAAAAATGCTTTTCCCTTCACTGGGTATAGTTTTGTTTTCCAAACTTTAGGTAAATTTTTTTTACTTCTCGGGAAAAAATCTCTTTTCCCTTTTTTCAGAAAATTGGGGTTTTTCCCCCTTGGGGCTTTATTAATTTTTTAAATGTGTTGGCTTGTTTCACTTCTTTAGGGGGTTTGGGTTTTAGGTTTTGGTTGTACATTCAAAAAACTTTTTAGAGCTTCTCATTTTTTGGGTTTTTGGGAGTTCAGTAAATGAAAAAAAATTTTTTATTTTCCCAAAATTTGCTTTTAGTGTTTAAACTCCCCTTTTTTTTAACCCCCAAAATCCTTTGGTTGGATCCTTTTTTTAAATACCTCCCAAAATGCGGTAAAAGGGTTCCCCGAGGGTTTTTTGTTCTATCATTTTCAGCTTTTTGTAATAACCTTTAAAATTTTTTTTTTTTTCCCTCGTTTTTTTTGGGTTTTCTTTTTGGTTGTTTTATCATTTTTCTTTCTTATCTTTGTTTTGTTTAAAAATTTGTTCTTCAGATTTTTCTTTTTTATATATCTGGCATTCCATGTCAAACCCGGGGTTTTTTTTCTCTTTTTCCTTTTTCCCCAAAAATTCGAGTTTTTCCCGTAGTAATCTTTTAAATTATTCCCCCCCATATCTTTCTTTTTATTCTTTCGTTAGTTGTTCTTGATCATTGTCAAAAAGGTTTTTTAGTTCTTCTTTAAAGTTGTTTTATATTCAGATCTTTCAATTTTTCAAGGTTAATGGTGGCTTTTTGTTTGTTTTTTCTTTCTTTTTATCCCGGGTCTTTTTGAAATTTCACAAGCCCCCAAAAAATGACCGATCCCAATTCGGACTTCTCAGTGATTTACATTTTTGGGGATGGTTAGGTGTTTTTGTAATGAGAAAATGATCAATTTGGGTTTTTTTTTTTTTCTCCATTGGGGGTTCCCAAATTAATTTTTGGGGATATTTTTAGGGGGAAAATTTTTTCATTACTTTTGGGTCCCCGGGAAGCTAATCAGAAGCCTTGTCCCTTTTTATTGAGTATTATGCAGGGTTTATTTCGGGAAATTTTTTTCCATACTACTTCTTTTCCTACTTGGCCCCCCGAAATCTCCCCCTTTCTACTTTAAGTATAGTTGGGTATTTTTATATTTTCTTTGTTTTATAAAACTCTTTGTCCTCTCAGGATTGATGGGGGGATTAAAATAAAAATTGTTATATTTTTAAATTACCCTTTTAATCTAAGTAAAAATTTTCGTTTTAAAGGGGTTTGAAAAAAAAGTACAGCGGGGTTTTAGTTGTTTTTGATAGCCCAAAAACCCAAAATCCCCTTTTTTGGGGGTTTATTGT